>CAUYPO010056603.1:0-17191 GCA_963574435.1 Cheirogaleus major
TGAGCAGCTTTAGAAATAATTTTTGTTTATAATGAGTAGTGGTGGAGTTCAGGCAAAAAATAACATACACCAAAGGGCTCCATATTCCTAGTTAATGTCTCAATTTAACAAAATGGATTTGCCCAGGCACCATGGGATTGAAAGCCAGGGTTCCTCGGATCATGCGAAGTGTTTTTTGTATTTACTTTATCTGCCCAATTGCTTTCATTGTTTTGTTTTGTTCTGTTTCATTGTGTTTTCTGTTCGGAAGCCCTTTCCAAGCAAATGGAATCTGAAAGTCTCTGTGGACACATATGTATTAATATTGTCACGTGCATGCAAATTCACATGCTTACCACCATCAAAATATGTGAGCAGCAGAATGACCTCACTCAAAGAGGTACCTTAGGTGCTGATCACCTGGGCCCCACACCAAGCTATTGCACGGAGAAGGGTTGCAGGTACCGTTGTCTCTCTTCTTTTTTCACTTTCACATTCAATCCCTCATCAGTTCTTGTCAAGAACAAATGCTGTCCCCAGTTGAAAAAAAAAAAAAACGTTTTTTATCTGAAGGATCCCTGATCCTTCCCATTTCTCTTTACCCCTTAATGACCCTGCCTTCACTTTTAGGTGCCCATCTCCTTCCCTTTGCCTACTAAACAAATTCCTCTCCTCCTCTCTTTCCGTTCCCATTGCCCTTCCATTTCTCCAGCAGAGTTTCTTTCTAAAATCCAAATCTAACCATGTCAAGGAACTGCTTGATGACTAATCATGCCACAAGGATAAAATTCAAACAACAACAACAAAAAAAATAGAAGTCTCTTTGCAACAGAACCATATCGTAAATTACAGGCCCTATTTTATTGCCATTTTTCATTGACCTTTCCTTCAAACACTTTCGTCTTCCATCCACAGTGGACTCCTTCCTGACCTTGGAATTGGTTGGCTGCGTTCCTTCCTCACAACTTTGTGTTTTCCACGTCCCTTGTGTGTTCCCTACCTTCCATCTCTGCGTGCTGAAAACGTTTCAGCTTTCAAGACACACCTCTACCTGTAGCTTCTTGTGTGGATTCTTCTTGTGCTTTCCTTGAGCCTCCTCAGAACTTCCAACTAAGTAAGTTATTATGTTTAAAGTGTAAAAATGTCTACTGAAATAGCGTATACTCGTTTTGGGTCTGACTTGGGTACATCTTTTAGGCTCTGTCCTATAGTTCTAGGTATGGATGCCTGTGATTTCCACAGCTCATTTCAAATGATGCCTTTAACAAATTTTCAAAGAATTCTTTATAACCTAAACACTATACTGATGGGGTGTTTTTTTTTTTTCTGTCTTTAATGAAAATAATAAGGAGGTGAAAGCGTATGTGTGTTTCAAGCATCCTAATTCCACTTGGCTGAAAATTAACTCCCACAATCATACATTACAGTATATGAACATCCTTTATCTGAAGACTTTCAACCATCTGAAATTATGCTCGTAACCTATCCAATTTAAATCACTTGGCAATGCTAATGAGCCCCACCTGGGAAATATGAAAGAGCTGAAGATACCCATTAATGGTAGCAATCTCAGCCAAGCCTGACCACCGCTGCACATTAAACACCTTTCTGAAAATTACTTCTGACATATGCGACTGTTTGAAAATCTTATAAGCCGTTTTGCATGAAAAAATTTCAGAAACACAGACTTTCTATGTTATTTTATGTTTTTGTTAAGACCGTCTTTTACAAAATGGCCAAATGAAGATCAAAGTGATGTGGCTTAAACATGTTTGAAGAGGCACACAACTTTCAAGACTGCAGTCAGCACGATATTACTGACGAGGTCAAGTATATTAAATGGAGATGTGAAGAAAAATGTTAAAATACTTTATTAAGGCTTATTAATAATACAGTACAAAACACTTAGAATTAAAAAGAAAAACGATTGAAAATGGAAAGAAAAATGTAACAAATACACCTGAATGGTTTTCCTTCCTATATAGATAGATTTGAATCCCTATTTCTGATATCAAAGACCCAGTTTAGATAGTAAGAGTTTAGATCGCAAGGCATACAATTTCCCCTGAAAGAATCTTAGGAAAAAATATGTTCAACTCTAATGGGTTGATGAGTTCATATAACGAGTTTGGGTAATGAGAGATGCCTATATTTTTATTAGCATTGTGTATGTTTCTACTAGTTTCTAGGATAATTCTTTGTGCAATAATAGTTCCAATTATCTCAAGACTATTTTATGTATATAGCCATTGGGAACATGTCTCTCTGAAGACCGTTTTATTTTTTCTTTGAAATGCTTAAAATTTCTTATTAAATAATAGCATGTGTTCATTAATGCTCATTCACAGTGAGAACGATGTTTGAATCCTCACATGTCAGAAAGAATGTTTTCTTCATTAGAGAAATTGAATTTACATTGGCTGAGAAGGTATACTTTCAGGCTGCCATAAGTCATGGTATGTACTTTTAGATTACAGTTTAAGTATTAGAATATTTAGTAATATAAAATGAATACATAGTAAGTATGCATATATAAAACCATAATATGTATCACCTCAATTAATTTTCACAGCAAATTTGTGAATTTATTAATTATTTATTATGTATTATATATTGATTGTTATTTATTTATTAATATTTATTAATATTGTTTATTAATGGTAACATTTCATAGATGAGGATACTTCTGCCCAGAGAATTTGAGTAACTTGCTTAGACCCAAACATATGCTAAGTCTAAATTTATCTGTCCAACTGGAGTGCACTTCCCACTAAATCATCACAAAGCACGTTTTTTTCAGTCCACAAAATATTAATTTTGTCCTGATAATACCAATCAAAACGGATCATTAACTTTCATTTACTTAGATTGTCTATATTGTTTGGTTCATTTGCAATTTTGCAGACACACATAAGAATACGGGAATTATATGAAGTCTTTTTTAATTTCTTTCTAAGTCAATAATCTGTCCAATGAAGTTAAGGCGTGAGAGTATTGTTGCTGATTGAAAATTAATCATCCTTTTTCATATTTGTCCATATCTGTGTTAACTGGGATTTTACAAAATAAATTGGGCTTGATTTTAGTAAATTACCCAAGTGACATTAAAGATTAGATATCAAGATTAGGCAACGAGACACATTTCTTGATGAAATTTAATTTGAATTATCTCACAAACGATTTCCATCTAAGTATCTCAGATTGCAAGTGATAATCTATTTCCTTACCATCCCTAAGGAGCAAATGGAATTGGTCTATTCAATGAAGAAAATGCAATGCTTTTATTTCCCACTTATAATTTATTAAGATGAATGTAAACTTGATATATTTTACCAAAATTTAAATGATATAAACATTATAAGACTAAATATGAAGATGAAATGATGTGAAATACTTAAGAAAAATGTAAGAGAAGTCAATATTGTGTTAAGAAACACATAGATGCGCTAGTGGCTATATGTGAAAATATTATTAATTTATCCCTCTTTTTATTTTCTTCACTTAATACAAAATGTGGTTCTATTCATATTGGAATAACAGGGATGTGATTTGCCCTCGCACCTGAAAGGTTTCTTTCCTGCAAAAAAACTAAAACAAAAAAACATAAAGCAGCACTTTTAAAGGCACTAGACAGCAGGCAATAGAGGGCAGTCTTCCTTGAGAAGCAGGAAACAAATGAAGTGAGTCCTTTCGTTTTGAGAGAGTTTCTAGACTGTAGTGCAGGGACGAATAAATGAAGCAGAGGATACAGAATTCTATGAGTTAAGGAGAAGGAATTTAGAGTTCAGGGAAACCAAGCAATTTCACAGGATAGACTACCAGAAAGGAGAAAACTGCACAGAGAGAGAGAGAGAACCGTGAAGATCTGTAGAGGGTTTCCCTTGAGTGTTGAAAATTACTCATCAGGGCCGGGCATGGTGGCTCACACCTGTGATCCTAGCACTCTGGGAGGCCAAGGCAGATGGATCGTTTGAGTTCAGGAGTTCGAGACCAGCCTGAGCAAGAGCGAGACCCCATCTCTACTAAAGATAGAAGGAAATTAGCTGGACGACTAAAAATATATAGAAAAAATTAGCCGGGCATGGCGGCGTATGCCTGTAGTTCCAGCTACTCAGGAGGCTGAGGCAGGAGGATCGCTTGAGCCCAGGAGTTTGAGGTTGCTGTGAGCAAGGCTGACGCCACGGCACTCTAGCCCAGGCAACAGAGTGAGACTCTGTCTCAAAAAAAAAAAAAAAAAAAGAAAGAAATTTCTTCATCAGAGGAGATGTGTGAGGAAATTACTCAAGTCTATACCATATAAACGGATAGAGGGAATATTGGCCATCTCTCACACAGGACTGATATCAATGACTGTTGCTATGAGCCAGACTAGAGAATCTCACAATTCACAGGGCATTGAGTAGGAAGGTCTTTCTTCAGTAGTGGAAGATAGTTAGCCAGACTCAACCCTGCTCAAGATTTACCTCACCCTCCCACCCAAATAAATAAATAAATAAATAATAGAAGAAACTATATCCCAGAACAAAACCCAAGAAGCTTCATAGGAATGCAAAAATATCCAGCACTCTGTAAGGTAAAATTCACAATGTTTGGCATATGATCAAATATTACTCAAGGCAGGAAAACACAACCCACAAGAGGAAGGATAATTAGTCAATAAAAACTAACACGGATTTTAGTATTAGCAGGAAATGACATTGAAACAGTTATTATGACTATATTACATGTGCTCAAATAGGTGAGTACAAATGAAACAGATGCAAGTAGGATCCAAATCAAATTTCAAGAAATCAAAACTATGAAGACTGAGGTGAAAATACATTGAAGGGGATTAATAGCAGATTACACATGACAGAAGAAAAGTTTAATGAACTTGAAGACAGAGCAGTAGAAACCATCCCAAATGAAATATGGATAGAAAAAATAAACTTTTGAGCAACTGAAAGATGGAGTTTCTCTCACTTGAAATGGGAACGAAGGGTTGGGCTAGCAAGAATTTTTGAATTGTAGATATTTGAATTTTAAAGCTATTAGATATCTAAGTAGAGATATCAAGCATGAAGTTATAAAGTTATATGTGATCTAGTGTCCAGGGGAGAGGTCTAGGATGGGAATATTATTTTGGATATTGTCACCACACAGATGATGAGACTGGATGGGATCTTCTAGGGATTGAATTTAGATAGAAAACGTACAATTCCCAATCTGAGCTCACTCAAACTTTAAGAGGTTGGTGAGAAGAGAAACAGACGACAGAGAAGGAAAATAAATAACTTTGATGGTAGCAGAAAAATCAAGAGTGTGGTGTCCTGAAAGCCAAGTGTATCTAAAAAGTTAATCAAGGATGAATAGAGCTCATTTCTGTTAAATGCTACAGATTGGTGTAATAGGATGAAGTCTGAAAGCTCCCCACTAGACTTTGCCAAATGAAGGTCATTGGCAAAAGAGTAATTTCTGAAGAGTGGAAAAGTCAAAGCCAGATGAGTGAATTTAGGATAGAAAGATTAAAAAATAAATTGGAAAAAGTGTAAATATTCTTTAGGTTTTGTTTCAAAAGAAGGGTAAGTAAATGGAATGATAACTAGGAGGAAAAAGGAAGTCTTTTTATTTTTGATGGGAGAAATTTCACTGTGTTTGTATGCTGATAGAAACAGTGTGTTCAGCTACACGGGGGTCAGGGCCAGGGTGGGTGGAGGGTTGGAGTTAACCAAGCTGTGGTTTGCAAAGAGTGTGTCGAAGTGATGAGGGATAAGAGGGACATTCTTCAGTTATTTGTGAAGTTGTATTTTTGTTTCCTTTTTATACTTCCCCTTTTTGGAACTATCTACCAGTGTTGTTAATCTACCAGTGTTGTTAATAATTTAGATCTTTTAAGTCAGAAAGTTCTGGGTTGGAATAGAGTCCTACTGCTAATGTGTGTAATGCTGAGTAAATTAATTAGCCTCTCTGTTCCTCAGATTCCTCCTCTATAAAATGTGGTTAATAATGGTATCTACCTCATATGACGGCTGGAGAATTACACGAAGCAATGTGTGTAAAGCATGATGCAGTGTTTCAAACACAGCCCATAGTAAACTTTCAGTTTCTGCTGACTATTTTATATGAATTGTATTTCTGGTCCATTATGCATTCATTTCTGACATGATTTTGTTGTTCTTAATAATTTGCATGGCATATTTCTAACTCAACAATTGACCTTTTGCCTACCCCTTGTGTTTTAAATATTTTTCCCAGTTTATTTTGTTTTAAATTCTTGTTCTACATTACTTTAGATCATAAAAATTTTAAGTTATATGTGTCAAATCTACTGGTGTTAATTTGATGCCCTTTCGCTGCTTTTAAACTTCGAAACAGTTGTCACTGACGAATCAAATCGATACTCATGTAGGTATTTCTTTGTTATGGCTGCCTTTTCTTCTCTATTTAATCATTCAATCAAATTTGGGATCTTTTGTGATGGCAAACATCGGGGATGTCTTTAACGACAGAAAATAAACCATCCATCGTAACCCTTCTTGGACCTATAGTGTCTCCTCTCCTTGTGTTCATGAGAAAACACATTGTGTTAATTCACTTACTTGACATGTTTTTTTATTGAGCACATACTAGGCATTGCATGAACCTTTGCTTTCCTGTAGTTTAACTTCTGTACAGAAAGAAAAAAAAACTAAAACAAAAAATGCTAACATTGTGATTTGATTAGCACTAAGGGAACAAAAGACACAGAATAGGAGAAAAGCAGGAGGAAGGAAACTGCTTCCTAAAATTGGTCAAATTCTTACTCTAGAAGGTGAGGTTGGCCTGCCGGCTGCTGCCAACTCTCCCAGGGTGGCCGTGGTCTCACCGGCTGGGTGTCTGGGCCACCCGTGGACAGCCGCAAAGGCCTCGATGACTTTACCGTGAGGAGCAGGGTCACGGGCTGGAGGCTCTGGAGTCTGTCTATGCAGATCCACCCCTTTACAGCACTTTCAGGAAATCCACCCAAGCTTCACCATTACGGAGACATGTGAGGCTGGAGAAAATGAGGAGACCGTCCAGACGACCTTCAAGTTCACGTACAGTGAAAACTACCCAGGTGAAGCTCCCTTTCATGAAATACTCTCCCAGGAAAACCCAGAAGATAATGATGTCTCAGGCATTTAAAAATTGTCAGCACTACAGCCTAAAGAAAATCTTGGTCTAGTCATGGGCTTTACTCTCCTGACGGTTGCGCGAGAAAAATGAAATGGAATAGATCAGATCAAAGCCAGAAGAGAGGAAGAAAACAGACAAACAAACCTAAAAGACGTGGAAGAAGATGAAAAGCCAGTATTCTGCGGTGCTCCTGTTATAGTCCAGAATTTCTTAAATTGGAAGGCCAAGTTTGACGTAGAACCCTTCAGTAATTAAAAAAACCAAAAGTGGATGAAAGAAGAGAAACGAGCAGGAAAAAATGAATGAAGTGGGGGACTTATTTGAAACAGATGATGCTCTCGACACGTCTGACACCCAGTTCTTAGAGGATGCTGCAAACAATGTGAGGGTGGACGAGTCTTTGTTCCAGGAAAGGGGTGACTTGGAACTGGAGGGCGAGGGTGACCCAGAGTAGAACCCTCTGACCCAGGGCACGACTCAAGTGACCAACAGACTGTCCCCATCCGCAGAGAGCCTGGACTGCCACGGCATCTTCCGTAATGGCCAGCGGGGGTTGATTTTCCTTTTTTAATTTTTTTTTTTTCCTAAGGAAAACTAATTTCAGGAGACTATTCTTCTGATAGCTTTCATCATTGAACTTACTACACTGACTTTAAAAATTTCAAAAAATGAAAACGAAGAAAAAAATAAAAGGGATGTTGACCAGAAGACTGGAAGGGTGAGAAGAAACTTCACAGTGACAACAGCATCCGTCACAGAATAGACAGCAGGTAAAACGTGAGCAAGAGATGGAGTTTATTTGAGAAAAAGGAAAGAAACCACAATGACCAGAGCAGGTGAGATGGCAGGAGATGAAGTTATAGTCAGATCCTCCCAATGTGGTAAGTAGTGATCGTAATTATAGATCAAAATAAATACTTAGTAAATAAATGAATAGCTACAATGAATTATACCATTGTGCTCTTGAAATTTGTACTGCTTATCCGAATAGGCTTTATATAAATTGCTGCTGCAGCTTGGCTGGCTTCTTGGAAATCATTTTTATATTTAATAAGAGTGTCCTTTTGATTTTATAACCATTTAATCTGAAGCTAATGTTTCTCGGAGGTATTGTTATTATTTTTATGGTGGTAGAAAGTGTCTTTAAAATCTAATAGCATACATTCTGTACAATAAAAAAGAAAGAGTCTTTGAAGACTGAATGATTCTGATCAAGATATAGGCTGGGTAGAATTCTCATATATCTTTCTTCAGCAATTTACTGCTTCTAGAAATAAAAGGTAAAGAACAATGGAAGTTGGTTTCATTTATAATATTAAAAGGTCTCTGTGAAAGAGATCGCATATAATTGTTCACTTTTGCTCAAGAAAACATTTGTCCAGAGATGTTCATTTTTCTTAATTTGTAAAAGATATTGAATGTTCTAAAATGCTCTTATTTGGAGGATTTTACTCATCCCAAAACTACTAGTAGTATTTAAAACATTTATTGGATGATTACTTTGTTCTGGACCATGCTGTAAGAAATTTTTGTGTATTCGCTCATTTACTTATCAGAACAGCCCTATGAGAGAGATATTATTTTTATCTCCCTTTTCAAACAAGGCCACTGAAATTCAGGCAAATTAAGTTACTTTCCCGTATTTCTAAAGATAGTAAATATTGAAGTTGGGATTTAAACCCAGGCAATCTGGTGGTAAGAGCTTGAGTTTAATCTCTTTACTATCATCCATTTATATGTAATTTTTCATTTTTCTCCTCACTCTGCCCTTGTTGATATTTGATTCACTGTAAATATTCAGGTAAGACCACTATTATCTGGTGTGTTGAAAAAAATGGTGGCTCCTGTTTATTAAAATATTCCTTTAGGACAAAACATAAGTTACAAAAAGGTTTTTTTAAATTGTTTTCATTTATGTTAAATTAATAGTAATTTTAGGCAGTCATTCCCTATAGGGAAGACTGTATGTTAAACTTCCTTGCTTTGCCTCTATCACATAGACCTTGGGGTGGATGATGTGGGAAATGTTCAGAAAAGGGGGAGAAAGCAAAGGCTTATACAAGACAACAAAATGCCCACATTTCCATTTTAGAATCACTCTAACTATAGAGGGGGTAATAGAAAAAAGGGGGCAAAAAAGACAATGTAGGGATATCGTTGTAGTGATCCTAGCAAGAAATGATGTTACTTCAACCAGGTGAGGAAATGAGAGCATTAAATACATTTGAGAGTTATTTAGGAGGTCGACAAAACAATGACAATGATAAAACTCTATGCCCAGCGAGATATATGTAGATCATAAAGGAAGAAACAAGATTCTGAGATGATTTCCATGTTTCTGGCTTTAGAAACTGGGTGGACAATACACGGCACTACCAACCAAACCAGAGAGCACAGGTGGATAAACGTGTCGTTGGAGAAAGGAGGGAAGAGATTGAGTTTAGGATAGAGTCTGATGGTCCTTACGGCGGTGCAGGCTACTCGTGATGATTTGGGTACAGTGAGAAAACAGGTGTTCTGTGAAGCAATGAGGGTGCATGTGTGTGAGAGAGACAGGTGAATTCTTAGGATTTAATATGGCGGAACATTGCCTTCGACAGAAAGGACATAAATACGGATGCCGCCACAGAGCACCGAAACAGGACTGAGAGGGGGTCACTATATCTGCTAAAAATTTGCTGGTAATAAGAAACTTTTAAAATATTAAAGTTATTCCTGTTTTCCAACATCCCTGAGTTGACCTTTACCCCGAGGTGGATAAAACCGGTTCTGAAGTCATACTATTCCAATATGCTAATTTTGCTAGTCTCAGGAAGAGAGTTAGAACACAGAATTTGTATGTTGGATTCAACCCCAAGGAACTCAGGTGTAGAACGATTTGAGAACATGAATCCCATTCGTTTCAAATTACAAATTGTTTTAGATCCCTGCTATATTAGAATCAAGAAACTCAAGTTCCTGTGTTTTGACCTCAGTCGAATTTCAATCTCAAGACACCTAAAGAGCAATTGTATTTAGTAGTAAATATTGCAAGGAAAAATGGTATATTGTATAGAGGTTGTAGAATTGTAAAGATTCCTTATCATTCAAAAGCTCTGGAAACCCAAGAGCTCCAAATATTCCTGCTGTATTTTTCTCCCTTCAGAAATGATACTAGCTACAGTTTTAGAAATCATAGTAAAAGGGGAAAATAATGTTCTTGTTCTCAGCTTATGTTTATTCAATCATGAATTTACTACTTTATTTATATTTTTAAAAAACAAAACAACAGTGCTTGCTTTTCAATTGTATTAATATTTGTCTAATATACAAAATATATATTTTTAGATATTTGTTTATCCTCTTATTTCTCTTGCAAAACAATGAATAATTAGATGATGCTTTCACGTATCAGTCAGTAATATCAATAACTCTTCCTCTCTTCCATAGGTACAAGTAATCCACAATGACTATATGTATGAAATTTCCAGCAATATCTTTTTTAAAGTCATCAATTTTATTGTAGAACGAGTAAATATCATGCATTTCTTGGAATTTTGATCGTTCTTTGGCTCTCTCCAAAACCATCTATTTTACAGCAATTGCAAATATCAGCAAAGAAAATAATTAGAAGGTTAAATGACCTATTCAACTGTATTTTTCTGATATAACAGAAATTTAAGCCTGTGATTACAAGTCATGGGTTGAATTTTATTTTGATCCAATCTCATGTTTGTAAATCTTGCCATACTGAGGTACAGATCCAACTTTATGGCTGAATATAAAAATAAATCTTACAGTGGTGGAAACACTGCTAGGAATAAAAAGTGTCATGTTTTATTTGTGCACCAGATTTCATTCTTTTAAAGGCCCCACATTGTGCGCTTTGCTGTTGGTTTGTTGAGCCGGAATACAGAATAAAATGTGGCATGCATAGGTGTGATGATTGATTTTGTCTCTACCTCTAATCTACTAACACCTTGCACATTGCTTATTGTCAAGTGACTGCAGGTTATAAAAAAAAAGTCACACTAAGGTGTTAAACAAATGGAATAAATAAAGAAAACGCCTATATATTGGAGGTTTATTATGTGCCTTCTAGAACACATCTCTAATTATATCATTGAATCCCTGGAACAACCCTTCAAGGTAGGAATAAGTGTGCCCATTTTACAGATTAGGAAACTGAAGCCCAGGAGGCTTATATTGATTTTATAGCTTAAAGTCTCATAGCTGTTAAAAGGTAGAGGTAAAAGTCAAAACTTCCCTGGGTCTAAGACCACATTAATCTGATTTTCTTTTACCTTGGAATTTCACAGATAATGTTCATGCACTGTATATCAAAAGCATTTGATAGTAATTATAATATTAATAATTAACACATTAATGGTTGCTCATTATGTGACAAGCACTGATTAAGTACTTTACATAAATTAACTCACAATAACCCTATGGAATAAATCCTATTATTATTTTTATAGGTAAGGAAGAGAGTTAAAATAATTTACCAGTGGCCATTTGGCTAAAAAATAGCAGAGTGAAAATTCAATCCCAGTATTTTAGACTCATAGACTCCTTTAAGAAAACATATATTCGTTCACAATATTTTGAAAACCGTTCCATGAGTTCCTGGATCTTTGAAATTTACCAAAAACTACATTCTTACAGGAGTCCATCAATCCTGAATTTGGAAGATAAGCCTTAAACTAACATTTTTAAAAAAAATAATAGATATATTTATGGCATACAATAAACTGTATTATAAAGTTTTTACTATAAAGGATCATGAAGAAGAAAGAAATGCAGTAGAGAAACAAAGCAAAAAAAAATGGCAATTGAAAACTACAATGGATGCAATCAGCTTGCAGCACTGATAGAGAGTATTATTTCCTTTTAAGTTAAATGTACTTTTGTTCACACAAAATACTACGATGGCGTCAATTTGGCCTGAAAGGAGAAACAAGTGGGGTCAGAGATGATGAGGAGAAAAACAGTCCCTCCACTAAGCTTGCACCGAACAGCCAAACATCTGGAGATAACAGAAGAGTCTTGGGTGTCCAATTGAGTAGATGCGGAGATATCAGTTTTATCTGAATTATAAAGGAAAAGCAATTTCAGCAGGCTGGAAGACTTAGACCATCTCAACTGACATCTGTGTTTTCTTCAGGAGCTATAATATGGACGGACTTTCTAATTCAGAGGCAACATGCCTTGTCAGACGTCTCCAACTGATTGAATATCATTGGCAGGCAGCCAACGAGGAGCCCGGATAATGTAGAGAAGTAGTTTTATTTCTTGTCACATGTATTTAAGGATTTAACCGTTAAATTTCTCTTTAATCACGATGCATGATCTTGGATTCTTTACGATCCCTCAGGGCAATGAAAACTAATTCTACACATATCGTGAATAATATAGCATCTCTGAATAAGATGTCAGAACAAGCCCTGTAACAGTAAAGCAATTTTTAAGTTGAATACCTCGGAGAAGTTGGATGATTATTTGTTAAAAGTTTAAAATGGAACACTGTACAACAGAACTCTGATTTTCACATATCAAAATATTGATTTTTCAAGATTCATCCCACTATTTGCGATAGCATATATTTAGTCATGCATGAGGTTGTTCGTGGTTGTTAAGAACACCTATAAAGTATGTTTTTAACTTTTTAAAAAATATTTTAAACATCAGAGATATCAGAATTAATTAGCTGGTGGTCTAATATGGTCAATACCCAAATATGCATCAAGAGTAGATAAAAATAATTGTGGTATAGTCATACAATGGAACAGTATGTAGCAATGTACAGATCAAGAATAAACAAAATCTGGCCAGGTGTGGTGGCTCACGCCTGTCATCCTAGCACTCTGGGAGGCCAAGGCGGGAGGATCGCTCAAGGTCAGGAGTTCAAAAAACCAGCCTGAGCAAGAGTGAGACCCCGTCTCTACTAATTATAGAAAGAAATATATTGGCCAACTAAAAATATATAGAAAAAATTAGCTGGGCACTGTGGCGCATGCCTGTAGTCCCAGCTACACGGGAAGCTGAGGCAGAAGGATTGCTTGAGCCCAGGAGTTGGAGGTTGCTGTGAGCTAGGCTGATGCTACGGCACTCTAGTCCAGGCAAAGAGTGAGACTCTGTCTCAAAACAAAAAAGGAATAAACAAAATCACATCCAACACTACAGGTGATTATGTATGATTTCATTAGTTAAAAAACTGATCTAATTAATTCATATGTTTAAAGTATTTACATTTAGGGGTTATAAATTGGAGGAGAATATGAGGAAGTTTTCTTAGATGTTAATAATGTTCTCTTTGATTTGGCTACAAGTTACACAAGTTGTTTCATTTGTGAAAGTTCATTTAGTTGTACACTTATGATTTGTGCTTTTCTGTATGTGCATTCTGCTTCATAAAACAGCTTATATTAAAAAAATACCCATATACACATAAATATATCCAGGATATTGTATTTATGTGTATATGAAGAGGTGCATACAACACCCTCCACCTACTGAATATCACAAACATCCTTGCAAAGCTTAACTCTTGATATTGTATGCAAAATTTTCATTGAATATAATCAGAGATGAACATATATTAATCTCCTCTTATTATGCAAATATGTAAAATTGTGGTCCCGGGAGTTTAAAAGTAGGTTGAAAGCAAAACATGGTTTTATTAGTTATGTGGGCATATTTCTCTTTCTTAGCCATCGTATTATTAAAAATTTATTCTACATTTTATATTCAGATAATCCAATTTTATCTGTTCTTATTATATCTCTTTGGCAGTAAATAGCCCAATAATTATAAAATGGTTTTACAAGTTATGTGGAAGATTTGTTTTTCCTAAAGGAAGATTCTCACTGTTTCAGATATTATTTCAGATGTTTCAGATACTATCAGAATTTTTCTGATTTAGTTTCTCTCACTTTATTTGATGCTACAGAAAATAGATAACTTCTCTATATCTTCTTTTTCTGAATGAAAAATGAAAGACTTCCTTTTTCTTTCCTTCCTTCCTTCCTTCCTTCCTTCCTTCCTTCCTTCCTTCCTTCCTTCCTTCCTTCCTTTCTTTCTTTCTTTCTTTCTTTCTTTCTTTTTCTTTTCTTTCTTTTTTTAGACAGGATCTCATTCTGTTTCCCAGGCTAGGGCTAGAGTGCAGTGGCATTACCATAGCTCACTGCAACCTCGAACTCCTGAACTCAAGCGATCCTCCTGCCTCAGCCTCCCAAGTAGCTGGGACTACCTTGCCTGGCTATCTTTTTCAATTTTACTTTTACTAGAGACTATTGCATGGTCTTGCTATTGCCCATTGCTGTTCTTAAGCCCCTGGCCTCAAGTGATTCTCCCACCTGAGCCTCCCAAAGTGCTAGGATTACAGGTGTGAACCACCATGCCCCATCTATTGTTTTCTTAAAGTAACAAATGCTAACATATATATAGTGATATCAAAAATGGCTCAAACACAAGTGAAGTTTAGTTCTTGCTCACATAAAGTTCAAAATTGAGTGTTTCTGATCAATAAGTGGCTTTCCATGAGATAATTTTGGTTTCAGGCTCCTTTCACCTATGGCTCGTCCATCTCTAATAATACATGGCTTCCAGGTGTGCAGTATTAACTATCATTCATATGACAGTTGAGCCAACCATGTGGCAAGTTGCACATAGGAGATATTTGGAGGTCACTTCAGAAAGTGATAGACAATTCCTTTGCTTCTGTTCCATTGGAGAGCAATATGCCAAATTGCCAAATGTGCCTGTAAGGTAAGCTGGGAAATGTAGTCTATCGGTATGCATGGAAGGAGGAGTAAATGAGTTTGGTTAATAGCTTTGCCAATCACTCTCGCATTCTTGAACTCAGATTACAGTGTAAATGGTCAAGAGCAAAGGAATAGAAGAGGATTAGCTCCTGCTCTTCTTCTATAACTGGAGTAAGAAAACTTATCCATATATAACAAGCAAATCAAATCAAAACCTTTCTGGACGAGTCACATATACACAATCTATATTGCTGACAAAACCCTGTTCAGGAAGAATGCTTTTTTCTTGACAGGTTTATGCCTTGGGAGATTCGGGAAATTGTGGAGAGGGGGAAAAACCAGTCATATATTACTTTCTTTTCCTCTACACTTCAATCGATAGTCTTTCCTCCCTAATGCTGTTGTACTTAGTGCTTATTTTGAATGACATGTGAGTGGATCAGAAAAGGTAGAAAGAGTGGTATATCCAACACCCATATTCCTCTAGTTATTCCTAGGGCATTCCAGATAAATCTATTTTCCTTAAGAACTAAATTTAAGATTTAGAAATTGTTACAGAAAATAATTTTAATCTCTAACATGACAGGGGGCAGTAAAATACAATATTTTAAAGACCATATTTATTGCACAATCATGGAGTCCTTAGAAGAGGTGGGGGAATAAAAACATTGAATGAAATTTCTTCCTTTTAGTCTCTTAAGCCATTCACCAACAGATACAGATACACATGCATTCCCACTAACGAAGTTAGCTTAAGAGGGATCATTATCTACTTACTTAGTTATTGAATTTTAAAATAATGCACTTTGCTTAGAACAATGCGTAAGCAAAGAAAAATATCCGACATCTTTAAATCGGTTATGGCATCAATAAAGAGCTAAATTCTGAGATTCAAGCAAATGCATATGGTCGCACTCGGTCTGAGGAGGTCGATCCCTGCAGCACTCAGGATCACAGCCAACACGGAGTTCCCAGACGCTAAGGAGCACTGACTACAGAGGAAACTGCTCTCACAGCTGCTCAGACATGAGAGTGAGTTGACCTTCAGCTCGACCAATTCTACAGGACTGTACAGTGTTTGGCCATTGTTTACTGCTCCAGTCTCGCGTCAAACCTCACATTTACGCCATCCATCTCATTCAGTATACTGCTAATGGTATTTCTGCTTGCCATCATCTGGCTTTCCCTTGCTTTTTTTTTTATGCATCGTTACTTTTTGTTGTTCAGATCTTATCTCCTATGAAACTGCATTAGTCAGGTCTTACTTGACCAGCCTATGTAATATTTTGCCTTTTGTCACTATGCCCCTTAACTGCTCTGTATCAGTCATTCATTCTGTTTTATTCTTTTCCTAAACTCCCTGCAATTGTCTTATTCGCACATTTGTTTCTTATTCTTCCCCTTGCGTTCTGCACTTGACAATGAATATGAACTTGTCAATCTTGTGCCTTGCTGATGTGTTTACAGACCTGGAACAATGCTTGACATATGATAAGTACACAGTCGATATTTGTTGAGTGAAGGAGACAGTAGGTGATGATAAATGGGTTAGAGAAGCTGATATTAGTTCTTTTTAGTATGCTGAGTGATTCTAAGATTGACCAATGAATCGCACATTTCCCTGAAATAACCTTTAGGTAAAAGATTGTAGGTCTTCTCATCAAAGCTAAATAAATATGTAAACCACTTACCATCTTTCTATGGTGGTTCATCAAGGAAACTGCCTTCTCTCTAATATTCTTACTATTCTGACCCTGATAGAATTAGGTTTCTATCTCAGACATCCCAGAGTTATTCTGTAGATGCCGCTTCAGAGAATCACCTGATGCATAAAATTATTCTTCATGAATGCCATTACGTCACATGGAATAATTAGGCTTTGTAATTATCAATGCTAGCAATAATAATAATTTACAATTGTCAACAATATAATTAATGCTGAATAACAATCATTATTGCTTCCATGAACTTTGCAAACAAATTTTATATTCCTCTTTCATGTATGGGGACAGCGACGTTTAGAGAGGTTAAATGCTCTGTAGAAGGCCACACATGCAGTAATGGTGAGGACATTTTCCCGAACAAGTTTCACTGAGGCGAAGGTTTGTGCATCTTAACTACTTTGTCCCATTGTCAGTATCCCTATTAGCAGCAAATGTTTACTGAGTCTTATTATGTCACTCAGAGCTGGGATATGAACCCAAAAGTCTAATTTCAGAGCCCATGTTTATAACTAACATTCTCAGCCATTTCATGTCTTGTTTTAAATGTTTACGCTGGTTTTAGAAATATATTGTTCTTTGTAGCTACTTTTCCTTGCTATATATATATAT
>CAUYPO010056607.1:0-40228 GCA_963574435.1 Cheirogaleus major
TCATCATAACTCTCCAAACCCCGAATTCCATCCTCAATTTCTTGCAACTCTATTTCGTTTAGAACCATTGGCCCCAATCTCTCATGTCGAGCAATAGAGCTCTCATGGGGCAGATGAGAAGGGCTGCTGGTCTTCTTTACCGCTCTGTGACGAAATGCATGGGTTGTGCAGATGCGCTGCGTAGCCACGCCCATCACTAGGTCTTATTTTCGGGGTAGGGCTTATATTGTGCAAATGCTTAGAAATCCTTCTAGGGCTTATTTTATGGGTAGGTCTTATTTTCGGGGAAACACGGTAGCTTCTCTGAGCTTCTGTGTCCTGTGTGTAAAATGGGAATAATTTAGTGCCTCCCTCAAGGGACTGGCGAAGCAAATGAGAAAACGAGTGTGACAATGACAGCTGACTTCAGGGTGCCCCCTCCCGAATGACCTCTACTCCTAATGATATTTTTCCCTTGTCTGAGTTCTTATGGCAAAATGATAAAGAGATACCCAACGACTGGCAGTGACAAAGTTACTGAGTAAAAAAGTGCAGGCGAGAAAATCCTATGGGTGACCCTTACCCTCTGGGCCATGCATGAGAAGTGCTAATAAAAGTTGTTAAAATAAGGAGGCATTTTATCCTTCTTCACAGATGTGAGCAAGCTCCGTGTGTTTATTCTGCTTATCTGGAAGAAAGTCGGATGTCAGGGCCAAGGAGGGTGAGCCGGT
This sequence comes from Cheirogaleus major, assembly GCA_963574435.1. Lineage (NCBI taxonomy): Eukaryota > Metazoa > Chordata > Mammalia > Primates > Cheirogaleidae > Cheirogaleus > Cheirogaleus major. The sequence continues at coordinate 711 of CAUYPO010056607.1, forward strand.
TCCCAGAAGTCAAAGTGGACAGTCTGTGTCCAGCTTTGTCTTTGTTTCTCCCTGTACCCGGCTGCCTCCAGGGTTCTGCCTTCCTTATCTTATTATACTCGTGGCAGGCAGCAGATTGTGGAGAACACGCAGAGAGATAAGGCGATTCGGGGCAAAGTTGGCCACTGGTGTGCAGCATGTCCCTCCCTGGACTTCCGGGTGGTGCGTGTGCTGGCTGAGGCCCGGAAAGCCTCACTCTTGCAGAATCGCTGGAACTGGGCCTGAGAAGCCTCTGATTTTCCAGGTGAAGAAACCTCCTCAGGTCTCCACAAAGAAAGAGAAGCACTGAACCACTCCCTGGAGGAGGCTGGCAGGCCTGCCCAGCCCCCTGCAAGCTGCAGGACTAGGCAAAGGCCCCTTTGCTTTCTGAACCTCTAATTTTCATCTGGAAAACGTGAGCCACTTTGTACCGGACGATCACTGAGGGTCTTTCCTTCTACCTCAAAATCAACTTATTAACCAGAATCCTGTGTGCACACGTGTGTGTGTCTCTGATCCAAAGAATAAAAACCTCTGGTTCCACTGACAATCAGGTGATCCTTGTTCTTTAGGGGATTCTGATACAGGAGGAAAATGACAGGATCCTTCTGGGATGGTGGGAACTGAGGTTCAATTCTGCAGGCCAACCCTCTTCAGAAAAAAACAAAAGATCACAAGAAATAGCATGATGTCACATTTATCATGGCAAAACAGCCCCACACAGCCCATAAAATCTCAGAATCCATGGGAATGCGCAGGGGCTATTTGATCTGGACTGAAATCTAAGACACAAAAGGTTATCAGGGTACTTTGTTCTTGTAAGTGGCAAAAGCTTTCAAAAGCAAACTGTGCAACCCCAAGCAACTGCCAAGACATTCTAAGTGTTTGGCTTCTATAAGTATTTCACTTTTTCCTATTATGATAGCTTTTAAGAGAACACTGGATATGCTGTGTTTTTAATTGCTAGCAATGTACCTTGTCTGAAAAAACCAAGTACTCCATTCAAGAAGAAAACATCTTGGGGCTGGCCTTGATCCAGCTGGGTGTGCAGGAGTTTGAGCGATGAACTGGTCACAGCAGTGAGTAAGAAAGCTATAATATGCCTTTCCAATTTTATGGAACTCTTTAACAAGCATTCTCTCTCGTCTTGATTTTCATCCTGAGTATTAATATCTCCCTCTCACAGATGGAAGAAACAGAGTCTTGGTGTTTATGTGATTTGCCAAGGTCACGTGGTCATGGTTACCATGTCAGGGTGCCAAAGTCTTCTGCTGTGGGCCACAGCTGTCTTCATTACACCATTTAAAAGTGCCCCTGACCCCTACAGCACTGGCCACTCATATGCTGTGACTTAAAATCAGGTCATAGGTCAATGCTGGCACACCCAAGAAAAAGGGTGAATGTTTTCATAGCTACCTCATATAAACAGGCTGCAATATACACAAGAGCTGCCAGAGCCTGAGCTGTTAGAAAACACAAACATAGCCTCAGGGAAGTACATCCTAATGATACCACCCAAAAAGCACAAAATGGGGAACGAGACTCTGCTGCTTAATAGAGATATGTGGTTAGACACACAGCAAGATGGAGTCATAGGAGGTTTTAGACAGAGGTTAGACAGCTGACCGCTTTGGACAGCTAATTCATGCCAACAGTGCAGCTTTACAGAAACAGGGAACCCCCAAAGAACTATTCTTTTAAAAATTTAAGTATGATGTCTCCTTCACTAGGTACCCCCCACTATTCCCAGAGTCTTTGCCAGGAAGGGGCCAACCCAGGGCTCTAAGGGGACCAGCAGCAACTTTCTTGTAGTGAGAATGCCACTAGCCCAGGCATGGGGAGATGAGAGAAGAAACCCATTGCACAGTTGGAAGAGCAACAGATGACTCCCATGGAGTGGCTCTGTATATACCAAACAGCACAAGTCCAAACAGATGTGACACACACTAGAGCAGGGCGCCTCACTGCCCCAGACGCCACCATTTTCAGAGCACGAGGGAAACAATTCCCTGGACTTGCACAGCGACAGCAGCAGGCCCTGGACAACAAGGAGCCAATAATTGCCAGGGCAGATGCAGCATGGAAACCACAAGGTAAGTTCTTGGATCAGGTTTCTAAAGAAATCAGGGGACAAGGATGACTGAGGAAGTACCCCGAGGTGGGAAGGCAGACACAAGTTGCCCGGTTTGCCCGTAGAGAAATCAGGGTGCTGTCGAGTGTCCTTAGACACTGCGTTGAGTAGGTCGCATCTGCTGTTTGGTGATCAGGTATCAGTACAGTTCTTCTCTCATTCCCTCAACAGAATCAATGGAACACCTATGTGCCTGCCCCGCACAAGGGGCTGGGGGTCGACGGTGCTCTCAGACACAGCTGGAGCCACGCTTGGTCCTGAGAATCACACGCACAGAGGTAGAGAAGAGTGCTGGGTAGAGTGGCTACAGCCCCACCGGGAAGCATCCCAGGAATACTTGGAAAGCGAGTGAAGGACTCAGGGCTCTGGGAGCTGAGTGTCAGCATGCCGAGGGATAAATGACAGCAAAGAAGGTGATAGAGTGAGGGTTTGCAGGCCTGAGAGAGTGGAAAAGTCAGGATGGAGATGTATAATAGAGGGGCCTGTTTTCATCAAGGTCACCTTGAACTCCAAATCCAGGGGTCCTGTGCTCCCCCTAGACACAATCTCCAAAAGTGGTACCTTTTCAGATTACATGACAGTAAAGAAGATAGTCGAAGGGTGGAGATTTTATTTTTTTAAATTTTAAATTATGGGTACATAATAGTTGTGTATCTTTATAGGGTACATGTGATGTTTTGATACAGGCATACAATGTGAATTGATCAAATCAGGGTAATTGGGGTATCCATCGCCTCAGGCATTTCACATTTCTTTGTGTTAAGAACATTCCAATTTCACTCTTTTAGTTATTTTAAAGAATACCCTAACTTAGTGTTGATTATAGTCACTTGGTTGTGCTATCAAATATTGTTCATTCTATTAATATATTTTTGTACCCATTAACCATCCCACCTTTATCTCTCCCTCCCCGCTACCCTTCCTAGCCCCCGGTAACTACCATTCTATTCTCTGTCTCCATGAGATCAATTATTTTTAATATTTAGTTCCCACATACGAGTGAGAACATGTGAAATTTGTCTTTCTGTGCTTGGCTTATTTTGCTTAACATAATGTTCTCCAGTTCCATCCATGATGTTGCAAATGGCAGGATTTCATTCTTTTTGTGGCTATATTCCATTGTGTATGTGCACCACAATTTCTTTATCCATTCATCCATTGATAGGCACTTATGCTGATTCCATATCTTGGCTATTGTGAATACCACTGTAATAAACATAGGAGTGTGGATATCTTTTCAATATACTGAATTCCCCTCCTTTGGATGTATACCCAGCAGTGGGATTGCTGTATCATATGGTAGTTCTATTTTAATTTTTTGAGGAACCTCCATACTGTTCTCCGTAGAGGTTGCACTAATTTACGTTCCCACCAGCAGTGTATGAGGGTTCCCCTTTCTTCACATCCTCGCCAGCATTCGTTATTGCCTGTCTTTTGGATAAAAGCCATTTTAACTGGGGTGAGATGATATCTCATTGTAGTTTTGATTTGCATTTCTCTGATGACTAATGATGTTGAGCATTTTTTTCATATACCTATTGGCCATCTGTATGTCTTCTTTTAAGAAACGCCTATTTCAGATCTTTTGCCCGTTTTTTTAATCAGATTATTTTTTTCCTATTGAGTTGCTGGAGCTCCTTATATATTCTAGTTATTAATCCCCTGTCAGATGGGTAGTTTGCAATTTTCTCCCATTCTGTGGGATGCCTCTTCACTTTGTTGATTGTTTCCTTTGCTGTGCAGAAGCCTTTTAGCGTGATGTGATCCCATTTGTCCAATTTTGCTTTGGTTGCCTGTGCTTTGGGGGTATTACTGAAGAAGTTGATTTTTTTATGAGCTGCCACCCCTGTTGGTAAACCTGGTGCATGGGAGTTGTACATTCCAGAAGAGGGAGTGGGTCAGGTGACAAGGGCTTCCATGGTCCCAGGACCAAGGGGACAGAGGCCACCTCACCACTCTCAGAATGGAGAACTGGGAGACAAAGCCAACGGTGGAAAGTCCCAGAAGCAGCTCAACATTAAGCAGCTTTCTTACCTCAGATGAAAGCAGTTTGCTTTGAGCCATAAATCCAAGAGATTGTTAACAGTCAAGGGCTACATCTGATTGGAAACAGAAGCGAGTTCTTTTGCTTAAAAGATCATAAAAACTCTACCAAATTGCCATGCAAATTGGCTGTGAATGAATTTCTCTCTCTGGCAATGGTATGAAGGGGAAAAGGGAGAGGCCATAAAAGCAAAATCCTCCCTGACCATTAAGAAGGCCTTGGAGAGGTCACATAAAGGCTGACATCTGTTTCTGATCATTAGATGAGCTGATATTCCAGAGCTACCCAGCTACGATTCTTAGTAATATTCCAGCTAACATGTCTACCCCGACCCTACCATCAACACATACCAAAAATTGGGTTTTAAAGTTTTCCTTATATTTTCATTAGATCTTGATCTCCAGGGCAACAGGCATCTTTTGCAGCAACTAACTGTTGATGATACTGCAGGCCGTGTCTTTCATGGATAGCACAAATGAAAGTGTCGAAGTGGCAAATACATGATTTGCTGGACCAATGGGCAGCCAGATTGGCTCCTCCTTGTTCTCACTCCAACCCACCTCCTCAAAGAAACCTCTCTAGTTACAAGGTAATATCTCCTCCCATTCCTCACTTGGTCCACAGGTGGCTGATCAGAACTGTTCACCCTGTAACATGTAGACCTGTGATGCTGCCAATTTCTAAATAGGCCTTAATCCTGCAACATGGAACAGTGGGAAATGGAAGCCATAAAGTTCTGAGATTGAAAAAATATTGGATGGATGCTTCTATGTACTACTAAAGACAAATCTGAATTCTACTGAAGTGGATTATTTGTGAAATTACCCCAAAAGGAATGTAGGCCCACACTGAGGACCAATGACTAGGCACCAGGTTTGAAACAATTGAAATATCTGAAGGAAGGAGAAGAAAAGTTTATGTGTATATGCCAAAAATAGAGACATAAATAAAAAATTAATAAAAAACCAGAGATATTCTTATTTCTTGGTGGTCTGAGTTTCCTGTCACCTGTTCTATTACTGCACAGAGTCTAATGACTAATAATTCTAGTCATGTCAGGATATTTGGGATGCTTTAGTGCATACAACAAAGATAAAAATTTATGCTGGGTGCCTCGTGATGTCCCCATGAAGTCTTCATATAGTTTTTTGTTTTTAAGGTATCTTTTTTGGATGGTATCCGTTTCCTCTGAGAAGGGTTTTTCTTTTGTCATTTTGCCTTTTCCTTTCACATTGGAGGATATCACAAGGCTAGTGTTCCCAAGGCCACACACTAATATTTAGGAGTGAGGAAGTAGAAAGATGATCAGAGGGCCAGGTACAAGAATGGTGCTTCTCAAATGTGTCCTTTCTGAAGGGTGATTAACATTTCTTGGGAATTTCATCCATCCCGTTTGCTTTCCTGTCTTCTTTAGCAGAATCGAAAAATTTCAAAGATTATAGAAAAATCACTTTTCAGCTACGTCTCATACAATGCACAAAGTATTTAAGTGACCACTACACATTCAGAGAACTGAATTCAGAGTCTGACTGACTGTAAACTCTATGGATTCTAAAAGCAACAAAGCTCCTTAGAAATGCATGGGGCATCCCGTTGTCCTCAGGGTTTTCTTAGAAACAGACCCTGGAGGGGTGTGTCTCCCAACACCATTTTCAGGAAATCTTTCAAGATTTCAGCAAGGTCGATCACATCTATTTAATTTTCATGGAAAGCCTTGATTTCAAATATTCCCTTTTGTGTCCTCACACTATTGAAACACTCCAAAAGCAATTATCATAGACTATGACATAGCCATTAAAATTATGTTTACTTGGAATTACTAATGATGTGGGAAAATGCTTATGTTCAGGTTAAAGCAAACAACTAGAAAACTATAAACAGTATTACCTCAAGCATGTGAAAATTCACAGAAAAGACTTAAAAGATGGACAATATGTGGTGTTAGTTAAGACACGGAGACACTGTGGGTGGGAAGGTGCATGGGCGTAAGTAGCTCTTTTAGTCACCGTTGTGCAGCATCTACCAATATTTCAAACAGATGTGTCTTTTTACCTGGGAAGCTCTTCCCAGTAATCCCAGACCAAAAAAACTTGAAATGTACACAAAGATATACAGATAAGAAAGTTAACATAAACACTGTAATGGCAAAGATGCAGAAACAAAACACAATAGATGTTTATCAATAAAGATGGGTTAAATAAATTATGTCCTAGCCATACTTCTGCATAATACTCTATAGCCTTTAAATATTAATATAAAGTAGATATAAGTAATGATGAAAAAAAGTCCATGCCAAATTGTTTTTTAAAAGTCCCTAAATAATAAAAATGAGTTCCGTTTTTTTAAAATGTACATATATGTGTATACATGTAAAAATGACTAGCAGTACAAGGTTAATAGTAGTTACCTCTTGAGAAGGGTGGAGAGTTATGGGATGCAACATTAGGTTGTTTTTGGCTACAACTAACAGAAAACCTAACTCAACCTGCTTCACCCGGTAATGAAACTTTCAGGATCACAAACCTCCCAAAAGCAAAGACTCCTTCCTGGGCAATTCAGAAGGTCAAGGGCACCACAGAGGCCCCATTCTCCACCTCTGCATTCTTCCGCAGGTCAGCCGGGACCTGGCCCAGCCCCTCTGGTGGTTGCCCAGCTCACAGGCATTGTAACCACACATCACTGAATCCAGTGGAAGAAAAGGGCTGCCTCTTCTCTTGCCTGTTTTTAAGAGCCAGGGAAACTTCCCCAGAAGCCTCCCAATAGCCTACCCTCACATTTTATTGGCTAGGACAGGGTCCACATGCTCACAGCAAGCCAATCGCTGGCAAGAGCAGCAGGCCCCCACCAAGGTTGCTTGGCCAGTCAGGTAAGCCTCCTGAGCCAGGTAGGGGAGGGTAGACTCCTATACAAAATCAGGTTCTGCCAGGCAAAAAAAGGGGAATAACGCTTGGGCAGGCTACAGAGGTATAGGGAATCCTTTTCTTTTTACTAGAAATAGTTCTGCGTTATTTAAAATTTTTTTTCAAGGTTATATCCATTTTTAAAAAAATCTAATATAAAAATATTTTAATGTATAGAAAAGAGACTGAAAGGAAAATACTCCTTGAAATTGTGGGTAATCTATTGTCTTCATTCCTTTCTATCTTTTCCAAAAACTATGTACTTTTTATAAACAGAAAAATAATTTTTAAAATGATCTCCAGCTCTTAATATTTTACCACCAAGGGGAGTATATATCCTTTGTAAAATTGTGCAGTGCCATTTTTGGTTCGGAAGAAGCTGGAAGAATCATGCTGCTAGGCTCTGTCACCTGTCTGCCTTTAGATAGGCTTGTGTTTTCTGTAAGCCTGGATAATTTTCAGTGGCCCTGGAACATTCTCTGCCACGGCCTTCAGCAAAGCAGCAAGTACACAAAGCTGGGTGGCTGCGTCGCACCTCTGGCACCACCACTGCTTGCATCTGCGTCTTGGGTGTGAGATGCTTCTGCCCTCCTTTCTGTCCTTTGTATCTCTCCCTCACCCAGGCCCACCTTAGCTCCAGTCCTCTAAGTTTCCTTCCCTCAAACATCAAACTGCCATTGCCATTCTCCTAGAACTTGGTTTTCAAGGTTTACTTTCAGGGGGCATGGAAGGTGAATGGTAGCAGAGAAATCTCCTTTGCAAATAATAGGACCCCAAAATATAAAAAAGAAAAGCAGAGTGATGTTGGTTGAAGCATTTTCAGGGCCACCCAGATGACCCCTCCGAAGGTCAGAGTGAAGGAGACCACTGCCTTGGAATATTCATCACCCCTAGATGTCAGGAGAAAGCAAACATCTAAGAGTGTGGAGCGTAAAAAGCACCCCAGGTGAATTCTGACACGCCCTGTACTGCTTTCAGGTAACTGTACTACAGTGAAACGGACTGCTTGATGGCTTTGATCCTTAAAAGTGCCCCACCAGGGAAAGGATTATGCTCCTTAGAGAGGAGAGGTGCTTGCCCTCCCTTGTGCACTGTATTTTTAAGGAGTACCTGATTGCCCCGAACAGTCTTGATCAATAGAACCTAACAAGTTAGGTACCAAGAACAGCCTCAGGAGAACATAGTGCCAGAAGGGCTATCAACAAAACTAACCAGAAGCCAGGGGACTGTAAGAAGAGGGGAGAGATAAGCACGCACCCAGTAATTCTATTTTGCATCTGATTAACTTCCACAGCTGCGTGCCCTCCGGCCCTGGCCCGGTTCTCTACTGCTGGCCTTGGGTTTGTTGGTCAACCAGATTGAATCTCTAATTGGTGAACTACATGGAAAATATTTTAGGAACCTCCTCTCCCATCAACAGTAATAAAGGCAATCACTTTTGTTAGGCCTAATATTCCTCTTTTACTGGTAATCCTATAAATTTGGCGAGGTAAGCATTATTCGAGCTATTTTCCTGACAAGTGCTCTGAGGCTCAGAGAGGTTAAAAAGTTGCTCCAAGTCACAGAGTAGCTAGGCAGGGAAGCTACCTCAGATCTGTCTGACTTCAAAATCCCCATTTTATGTCCTGCCAAGTCACAAGGCTCTCCACTCAAACATGAGTATAGGTCAAGGTCAGCAATGTGGAAGCCCTACTGGAAAATCCCCTTTCACAGGCCCCTCTCTGGCCACCACCCTGCAGAGTGGCATCGCAGGACCTCATTTTCGGTCTAGAAAGAAACAATCTCTCTTTCTCATCTTGTCGGCTCCTCAAGGACAAGTATGACCCATTGTCTATATTTTTGTATCACCTGTGCCTACTATAGTACATGCTCAGTAAAGGTAGGCTGAACTGGCCCAGAAACGTGCCAGTGTGTACCATCTGGGAGCCTGTGAGAAATACAGATGCTCTGGTGGCATTTCAGACATCCTGAGTTAGAATCTGCAATTAACAAGGGCCCCAAGTGATTCATTTGCAGTATCATGTCCAGCACCTTCCATCTCCTTATATACTCTTTTTTCACATCAGTGTAGAAGATCAACTCTCTCCTTTCTATTCTGAATCATCATATGGAGCCACACGTTGTTTTAAGACCAACAAAAGTTCAAGGGGTCTCTGGGGAAACTTTACCTAAGAATTGACCTTGCTTAAAATGCCAAGCAGTCTCTAATCTCAAGGAATTTGAGTGAGAAACAGTAGTGCTTTAGCTAAAGACTGCATTAAAAGTTCCCCTTTTAAACACATGCTCATATTTAATAAATGTTTATTTAGTGTTCTAAGGTACTATTAATCATCATCACATTTAAAGTAGAATTACTCATAGTTAAGTACCTCATTTGCATTCAGAAATGTCTAACCTTTGGATAGCATTCACCGACAATTCAGCTCATTTCCCACACCTGTTTATTGAGCATCTACTCTTAACAAGGCCCCATAGGTATGAGATGCTGTGGGGAATGTGACAGTCTCTGACCTTCCATTTTTGCTACAAACAGAATGAGGATGAGAGACATGCCAATCAAACGTTTCTGTAAGCAAATAATGCATCAAGTACCATTTCCACTATTTAAATATGAAACTCAATTAGATGTTTGCTATGATGCAGACAATTAAACTGTTGGCGTAAAGCAGCCAAGAATACTGGGTTATACTGGGCTATTTTCAACACCTCGCAATCTGACCTCTTGGGAAAGAGAAGTCTCAGGGTGCATGGGACAGACAGTGTCACGATCACATTGGAAGAACTGCCAATTCATGTAAAGAACAAAACACATACTTATTTTAAAAATCAGGAAAAAGCAAGAAACAAGAGAACTTTGGGTTCTTAAGGTTCAAAAGCAAGACTTTTTGAAAAAATTTAACATATAAGGAAGGTAATATTAAAAGTATATGCATACATTATTTTAATCTGAAGAAATTTTTAACCGAATCTTTAACCTAAGAATAAGTAGCAGTATTAAGAGTGAGTTATAAACATTACAGACTTAAAAAAAAGATACAGACTTAAAAAAGACTTTTCAAAAATAAGACGAATTTGATCCTGACACAAATCAGGTGATGTGTGTTATCTTTTACCATTTTCATTATTTTTATCATTTCATTACTAAACAGCCAGTAATATTTTTTCAGGGGTCCAAACTGTTTTAAAAGAACCAAACGGGCTTAAAAACAATTGTTATTTTCTACGTAAAGATCAATTCTTTAGTCACCATCTGAACACCCTCCCATCAGACCAGGGAATTTTTTCATCACACTAATTAGTAAAGCCTCACTTGGTTCCTTTCTTGGCATGTTTAACTCTTTGGGGGGTAACGTTTTATTAATAACATATTTCCTCTAGAATGTATTCCCTCCTTTCGTCTCCACGGGAGCCACTCTGGGAAGTAGTGAGAATAAAACTGATTCTACATTTACGCACAGTGGGACAGATCAGCAAATAAATAGAGGCATCGATTTCCAAGAAGAAAATGGCTAAAAGCAGCCCATTTACAAGTCTTCTAAGTCATACTCCACATCTCTCTGTGAGATGGAAGATAATTACAGAATGTCTTTATGTTGCACACTTTATTTTTAACTAAATCTTTAAGTAGACTGCTGAGAAATACCAATACTTCTACTGGTCCTGTTTTAGCCCTGCATGAAACACTGAATTTTTTGCTTTTGTAAAACAATGGGCCAGGTCAGAATAACTCTTCTTAACATTACACTTATATTTATTTAGGGGTTATTTTAAAAATAAATTTGGGGGTTATTTTTGGCAAACTTTTTCCTTTAAGGAAATCTTAGTGGCAGAAAGATGGAGCTATTATGTGCACTTCAATTTGAACGGTGCCTCCCAAGGAAGGCAGCTGTTTTTAATGCAAGCCATAATTAGTTGGTAAATTCACTGGATGGGGACTAAGTTACTGCGAGACACAGAGATCTTAACAGAGCTGAGGCTTGCCGCGAACTGCTTTAGAACTAATTACCTGGAAAGTCCAAACAGTAAAAACCCTCCTATTAAGGAAAAGGTTTGGGTTCTACATGATCAAGACCGGCTAGCTCATCTCTGCTGATTAGTTTAATAACTACTCAATATTTTATCTGCAAAGAAATAGGCTAACCACTTTAATGAATTTGGGGTGGATACCAAAGCAATGGGTAAAGTCAAAACACTAGAACTCTCCCCTCTCCGACCCCTCCTGAACACCTGTTGAACTCCACGGCTATGGCTATTAACTTTTCGGAACTAAAGCCTCCCGGATTCAACCTTGGCAGTTTTTAGACTTTGTGGAAGTGCGTGTGTATATTTAAGGTTTCCATCTTGCTTAATCAACAAAACTGGCTACTAATTATTTATGAATCACAGGGCTGAAAACAAACTTTCTTACCTTGAACAGTTAAGGAGTAGCAAGCAGAGGAGAGGGGCTGGTTTTGAATTTAGCACCTTGGTACCTGTCCCTTCCCCCTGGTTACCCACCCAGCGCGGCTCTTTAGAAAGGTCAAAGGTGCGCCCCTCCTCGGCTCAGGGAGGGGGCACACCTCTCAACAAAACAACAAACACGCTGGCATCCAAGCTGGGGAGCTCCGGGGGGCCAAGCGACGCGAGGAGCAGGCTGAGCGCTGTCCAAGCTCTCGGGGGGCAGACACAGCACCCAGTCCGGCCCGGAACCAATTCCGATGCAGGGACCCGGAGAGACCGCGGGCCCAGGGCGCGCACGCCGCACTTTCCGGGGGGTCTCGGGCTCCTCGCGTTTCGAGGGGGTGAGCGATGGGACTCAGGGAGGGCAGCGGGCAATCCCCAAAGCTGCTGCCCAGGGGCACGACCCCTATCCACCTCGATACACCTCGAAGAACCCCAAATTCCAAGGCTCCGGATGCCTAGTCCTCTGCCTCCCGCGTCGAGACGCGCTCGGAGCCCACCAGCCCAGTCGTTGCTACCGTCCTGTAGGACGGGATGCACTGGGTGGCGGCCTGACTGTTGGGGGCGACACCTACCTCCCTGCACCCCCGCGCCCCAGGTCCCCCGCGCCGCGCAGCCTCGCGCCCGAGCGCCCCTCCCGGCCCCCGCGCCCTCCGCGTCGGCGAGCAGGTGACCGAGTCCTGCAGCCCCGCGCGCACTTACTCCCACCCCGGGCCCCCAACGCCCCTAGGCGCGGCCCCTTACCTCGGAGCGGGCCGGAGCGGCCCCGCGGGGCCAGGCGCGGACTGGGCCGGGGAGACGCGCCTCCCGCCGCCGCTGGGAGCCGAGGCGGCGAGCAGGCGCGGCGAGCTCCTCCCGGGCGGCGGCGGGAGGCGCTGCTCTCGCTGCCGCCGCCGCCGCCGCCGCGGCTGCGGGTCTCAGAGCTCCGCGGCCGCCGCTCCTGGGCCGCCGCCGCGCGGGTCCCTCGGCTCCTGCGGGAGGCCGGCTGCTCGCGCGGCAAACTCTTCCGCACGCAGAGCCGGCGGGGAGAGCCGCCTCCCCCTCTGCCTCCTCCTCCTCCTCCTCCTCTCTCCTCCTCCCTCCGCCCTCCTCCCTCTCCCCTCCTCCTCCTCCCTCCTCCTCCTCCTCTCCTCCGCTGCCTCTGCCTGCGGGGTCTCTCCTGGCCCCGACCCAGCCTGGGACCCGCACCCGCGCGCGCCGCAGGCAGACCGACTCCGGACCCTCGGCTTCCCCGGGTGGCGCAGACACCCTCGCTCCACCGCCGCCTCTGCTGGGTTGCAAGGGACGCGCAGCAGGGTCCGGCCTGGGGCGCAGGGTAGGGTCTGGGTGCTGGGGGGTTGTGCTTCGAGATGAACAGGCCGAGAGGGGAGGCAAGCGGATGCGGGGCTGCCAACAGAGGTCCCGTTAAAGTTGTCACTTGAGGGTATCGAGGAATCTTTAGCCTCTGCCTAGTGCAGACCCTCGTCTTGCTCGCCGCCACCCTGCTGTCCCGTGTGTGTGTGTCGGGGGAGGGCAACTGTCATCCCCCACACGCTGTCCTGGAGGGGCAGGGCTGCGCGAGGGTCCCGGCCCAGGACACCCGGCGCGTCTCTGCGGGGCCCACGGTGATTTCTCAGTGAGGGGCGGGAGGCAGGGGGCAGGTGAGAGGTGGGGGAGAGATGGGCGAGCAGTGCTTGGGGGAGGACAGCAGCGGCTGCTGGGATGGTATAATCGGTGCCTCTTCTAAGGCGAGAACGTAGCTGGTCCGGAAAATGGGTCAAGGATGGAAAGGAACCGGCTAATTGCCCCCCTCCCCGGCAGAGGCACGTGGGGGTAGGGGGCTGCAGCCCAGAGCGCGCACTCGGAGCTCCACTCTGCCTCTCCCGCCCCTCCCCCGCTGCCCTCCTCTCCTTTTGCACCAGTGCAGGAAATGTTCCACTGACCTACATATTTTTCCAAACATACGTGACCTTTTTTTTTTTTTTCCTCTGTGGGAGGAGACAGGCAAGAATCCAAGAAAAAGAGAAGCCAGAGAGAGAGAGGAGCGCGCGAGAAAACAGGGAGGCTTTTACCAAGGCTCCCGCAAACACCCAACGGAGACAGATGCGCATAAATAGTCCCCAGGAGCCGGAGCTGCTGTTTGATACTCTGCGGGGCTCCAAGACCCAGTCGGGCGAAAAGGGGAGACCGTGTGCCCCGCTGAGGTCCGGAATGGTGGCCGGTTTCCCCACACTCGCAGTCCCCCTTTCTCCCGTACACAACGGGGAGGGGCTTGGGTAGAAGCCCCAAAGAAAGGAGAGGCCCCTACGCCTAGGTCACCTCTTCCTTGACATCGCTTAGGCACATTGCCTGGCGCAGCGCTCTGCGCGGTGCAGCCTTTTTCATACGTCCCTCGGTCCCTCGCACATTCCGGCGAGTGGCCCTGGAACCAGGAAAGCGCCCCCGCGGGCCCTTTACTCTCAAACTCTATTTTGTGGCCAGAAGGGGTCTCCTAGGGTCTTTGCTGGGAGCTTAAGCCCAGACCGTGGACGGGTGGGCGCCCCCCGCCCCACGCGGTTCCTCTCGCTTTCTCCTCTTCTCCGTCGAGTTTAAGACATGCCCTCTCCCGCGCAGACCCGACCAGCAGCGCCTTATTTGGGCATGCAACCCCACACCGTCAATTAGATCAAAACACTCACACAGAGCTCCTTTTTCCCCCCTGTAAAGTAGGTCATTCTCTTTATTTCCCACTTGTATTATTTTTGTCTAATTCTCCTCCTGAAAAATAATCAGCTGCAAGGAGCTTTGAGCATCCTAAGAGCAGCTGGTATTCTCAGGCTTGCTTCTGACTTGGAGGGCTTTTCATGAAAGAGGAGGAGGTGTTTGGCCCATCAACGTTTTGAAGTCCCTCCCTTTCCAAAAGAAGAAAACATGTTTGATTTATTTTATTTTGCTTTGTTTTTCTACCCATTTTTTTCCTTCAGGCAAGTAGGTTTCACCCTGCTCTTAAAGGGTGGCCATGACTAATATCTACTGAAGGATGAAGTTGTGTACTTTTAACCGGATTTAATGCAGAATTTAAAGCCACCTCCCTTCCTTTTTTGCTTTGAAAGAGATTCCAACTCCCTTCCCCTACTCCCTTTTGGGAACTTGTTGAACAATTGCTAAATTATCTTTTAGGAAACTTGAAATGGCTTGCAGTAATAACTCATCAAGTAATTCTGCAGGGCAGCAAGTATTTTTGCTATCGTTTGTCTTTATCTGTTGTTCAGTAGGATACCCTACTACATGTGTGGTTTTTGCCTTTTAGTCATGGAAATGATGTATGTGTGCTTGTTGTACTTGTTCCAAACTTCGTCCCCTCTCTCTGACCATAAGGCAGAATGGAGTCTGAAGCACAGAACCCAATCAAGGGTAGAGAACAGGATTCCCCCCCCAAATGTGCCCTTCCCCCAAAATAGAGAAGAGTCCCTGAGGAAAATTTGTCCCCTGTTCATTCTATGCATTTGATAGTTCAGTTCCTTTTACTGATGTTGGTTGAAGGCTTGCTATGAGTCAGGCTGGGCTTGGCTTATGAAGGATTAAGGGAACATTAAGACAGTTTCTGTACACAGTGTTTACAGTGTCAAGGCAGGGATAAATATGAACCAAATAGGCCTAGTGCCATTAGACAAAGTGCCATGTGGGTTCAGAGGAAGGAATCAGGATGGGCTTCTTGGAAGTGGTGACATTGATGCTAAGCTTTTTCATTAACCAAATAACAAAGCTAAGCTGATCATAATATGCATTATTTAAAATGTGCAACATGGAGCAAAAGAGCCATTTCAAAACTGCATTGCCAGTTATGGGAAATTCTCACATGGTCCCAGTCATTAGTTCTTTGAAGAACATAGCTTTATTGATTGAGTGCTTCATTGATGTATCCAGGAACCCCAGCTATTTTTCAAAGAATCGAAATATATGGAAGGGAGGGTCAAAATATTTTGTAGTCAGTTATATCATCTTTGGAGATATCTGTAAAATATTTCAAAGTGTTCACAGCCTAATGGAATATTTTATTCCATCATAGAAGTTGAATCTGTGGCATATCCTAATTAAAAATATTTATCTAATTAAATTCTCAAAATATGTATTGGGTGACTATCAGTGTCCACGTATACTGTTACATGAGAGCAAGAATGTATGGGGTGCTTCACTAATTACAGCAGTAGCCCAGGGCGTAGGACCTGTGTTGGGTATATACATTCAGCGACTTAAACACAAACATTGGAATATACAATAAGAACAGGGTTCTATGTTGGGATAGTATCAGTTTTTCTAGTTAATCAGAAGGTCTTCTTTTTTTAATATGAATATCCAGAAGACCATTTGTGAATTCTTACCTGCACATATCATTTCTCACTTCAAAATTCAAAAGAAAAATAAAACACAATAACATACATCATTAGGTAGAATAACATTATGCTAGAGAAGAAAAATGCAGCAATCAAGGCAGAAGGGAACATTGGGTCAATATAAGCATGAAGAAGAGGGCTTAGAACCCACGAAACCCAATGACTGGAGACTAACTCTGAGGCCAGGGCTTAGGGTGAGCACCTACAGGTGAAGGAATCAAGAACACCCACCCTATGTTTCCAATATCAAGGTTAGCATTAGAACTCCCTGATTCTGCAGAAGCTCATAGAATAGAATAGGATGCAGCAGGCTCTCTCCTGGGCTTGAGGATGCTACCAGGAGACAATCAAGGCCTTGTGCAGCCTGCCCGGGAGGGTTAAGACTTGACTTGGCATTCGTGCCTGTAAGATCACGTGGTTGGCAAACTGAAGAGTGAAGTAAGATTTCCTTACAAAGCCAGCATGGAGGACCCAGGGAGGAAAACTGGGCTGGAGGAGTCTGGAGGTGACAAAATCCTATAGCCTCAGTTAATTCCCACCAGCTAATTGCTTCTGAAGAGCACAGGAGGAAGTGGTACACTTGTGTGCAGGCCTGTATGTGCACGTGTGTGTGTGTGCATACACACACACATCTGAAAAAGAGGTGGTGACACTACCGCCAATATAATATTTCCTTATACTTAAGCCTCCCTAAGGAAGTTCCTTCATGTACATTTTCTCTAATAAAAAAGTTTGATTTTAGATCCTATCTACTCCCTTCTAAGAGGATTTTTGAAAATCACCATTTTTTTTAGAGAAGTTTTCGGCTCTCAACACAATTGAGAGGAAAGTACAGAGATACCCATGGCTCCTTTCCCCTCCCCCTCCTCCCACAGCCTCCCCCGCTATCAGCATGCCCCACCTGAGTGGTACATTTGTTATACTCGATGAACCTGCGTTGACACCTCATAATCACCTAGAGTCCATAGTTTAGGGCTCACTCTTGGTGTTGTACATTCTGTGGGTTTGGTCAAATGGGTAATGACATGTATCCACCATTATGGTATCGTACAGAATAATTCCACTGCCTTAAAAACCGTCTGTTCTCTGCCTATTCACCCCTCCCTAACCCATAACCAATGGCAACCACTGATCTTTTTATTGTCTCCATGGTTTGCCTTTTTCCAGGATGCCATGTAGTTGGAATCATACGGTATGTAGCCTTTTCAGAATGGCTTCTTTCATTTAGTGTTATGCATTTAAGTTTTCTCCATCTATTTTTATGACTTGATAGCTTATGTTTTAAAAGCACCAAATAATATTCCATTGTCTGGATAAGAGGTTTTTAAAAATGATATTTTAGTAAATAATGTTTTCAGTAATAAAAGGTGTCATTTATCTAATACTTATGTGCCAGGTATTTACATTACCTCATTTCATCTTCATAAAGCCCTGTAAGAAAGTGATTTATTATTTCCAGCTGGCAGATAAAGAATCTGACTTAGAGAGGGTCAAGGTGCCCTCAGTTACTTGGCAAATACATGGCAGAGCAGGGCTCGAACCTGACTCTGATTACTGCTAAGCCCATGCTCCCTCCCACCCCGCCCACCACTTGGCCACCTCAGAAGCCAAAAGAAAGATTTTCATAGCATCATTCACTCCCTGTAAGATCTTGCTGGGTAACAAATTGATACCAAAGCAATTCTATACATTTTTTTGTCTCTGTTTTCTCTTGTTCTCCACTCAATGCATCAGTTATTAATATCTTTACTCCATTCTTAAAGTGGGCATCATCCAAGTGCTCGAAATAGAATTCCAGGATCAAGGATTAGGTTGGCAAAAGAACAATACTTGGCCCTGATAATTCATAGAAGGAAATGAAGTCATTGGGTCAATGCATGGGTTATTGGCCTATCGGCATCTCACCAAGGGCACTGTTTGGACTTTGGCAATAGACTGGATAGGAGTGTCCTTTTGTAAGCATACGTGATCTTCAGACCCACTGTGGGTCTCAGGTTGTAGAAGGATGCAAGTTCCTTTCACTAAAGGGAAAGTTTAGGTGCAGGTTGAGCCCCCTTCTCTTGGCCCAAGATTGTGGGACCAGTGCAGGCCACCCCAAGGAGGGTGCTCTGGTGGGGTGTTACCTCTGGTCATCCTACTGCTTAAGGCAGCGGCCAAGGATATAGCCTTTCTCACTGGAATGGGAGCATCTCTTTGGGAAAATGCTCAGCTCAAATTGTGAGTGCTCCAAGGAAGTATTCAAACTACCCCACCTTAAGCTAACAGCCACTGTGAGTGAGCCTACAGAATGCAGAAGGGACATTTGTTTCAGAGCATGTGGAAAATAGAATGGAAGAAAAGTCTTTGTGTATCAGGGTGCTGGGATTAGAGGGGGGAGGAAGGAGTGAGGGCAGTAAATGTGGGAGAACTGTAAATGTACCAGAAGGATGGGAGGTGTTATTCAGCTCCTGCAATGAGCTGAGGATTTCAGAAGCCACTGTAGAGTCGAAGATAAAGTGCATCCACCGTAGAAGAAATTACTTCAGCTCCTGGCCTGCATTCTTGGAGGCACAAGCAAGATGTGGAGACGTGCACTTTTCCAACGAGTGCAAGGGCACCCTTAAAGAACAGGGCAGAGAAACAGCTGTGTTGACATTCGGTGGCCATTGTCTTTAGCTGCTCTCAGCTCCCGTCCCATTTAACTCTGCTCTGAAGAGGTAATTTAATGTGTTTACATGCGTCTGTTTGTAAGAGCACATACACACCAAATAGGCATTCCCAGTTAATTTCCCAGCGTGGTTTCCATCCCTGTCTCATTTTTAAATTCTCTGACTTCCATGCAACGCTGTTTGAAGAGTTTCACTTTCTACACTAACGAATGCATAATCTGCCATATACTTTGCCCAGGAAGAACATCTAGTGATATGAAATTCATTACACATAGTTCACTTGAAGTGAAAAGCTAATTATAGAAAAATGTTCTCCAAGGAGCTATTTATAGCCCCTCCCAAGTAGGCAGCAGACTACGCACTTCCTGTAAGGGCAAGCATTATTTTATTAGTATGTTTTGTTACAAGATTTATTGAAAAAGAGGCTTTTCTCAGTGGCCCCGGTTGAACACTTGTGTTGACAGGGAACATGATTCTGTAATAGAGAAGACTTCATTTTATTTATTTATTTATTTATCTATTTATTCATTCATTTATTTATTTGAGATGCAGTCTCACTATGTTGCCCAGGCTAGTCTCAAACTCCTGGGCTCAAGCGATCCTCCTGCCTTAGCCTCCCAAGTAGCTGGACTACAGGCACGTACCACTGCACCTGGCTTCATTCCATCTTTTTAAAACATATGTGCTATTGCATGTAACTCCAGATTTCTTCCTTTCCAGGCAAATTAAGGCTTTTAAAGATGCTTTTATCGTGGTAACTGGGCTTGGTTATATTTTTACATTCCAGAAATTGGTAATTAAAGCCATCTTTCCTTTGTATTATCTTAGTGAGGTTCAGATAGTCCCGAGTGTCTATATCTAAGAGTGATTATTAGGGCTTTTATTTAAAGAATTTTCAATTGAGAATTTAAGATGCCAGTGGGTGGCATTTTGTTTTCTTGACCCTTTATAATTCAGAGTAGTGGTTCTCAAAGTGTGTTACTTGGACCAACAGCATCAGTATCACCTGGGAACCTGTTAGAACACAAATTTGTCAGCTCTATCCCAGACCTACTAAACCAGAAACCCTGTGGAGTCAGCCTAATGAACTGCGTTAACCAATCTTTCTGGAGATTCTAATACATATAAAGTTTGAGATCCACTGGTTTAGACAGTTGGTGATGAGGCAGACAGAGGGTTATTCAACTCTCATATTGTTTGAGCTAATTTTATCAGTCTTCCTGTGCCAGGCCCTGGGCTAAGAGCATTGCAAGTATCAATTTATTTAATCTTCACAACTACCCCCTGAGGGCAGTTTTCTTATTGGCCCATTTGACAGATGATGGAATGGAGGCCTAGAGGGGTTAAGTTACTTGCATAAAGCAACACTGTTGGCAGGGAACAGAGCCAGGATGGACATATGGGCCTCTCTGCCACCCACGCCTGCTCTGAGCAGCCTGTAGTCATGCTGGCTTCTGGGGACACTGAGTCAACTGATAAGAATTTTAATAAGCCTTCCCCAATTCTCCCCCCCCATTCTCCTATTCCCTTATTCCTTCCCTTTCTCTCAGTGTCTCCTTGTCATTTCTCCTCTCTCTCTCTCTCTCTCTCTCCCACTTGCTCTCCTCGTCCCTCCCCCTCCCTCCTGCCTGCCCTATGCACATGGGTGCTTTAACATATGATCATCCCATCTTTTATCTCTTTCTCATTTTGCTCCTCAACAAAGTCCAGTTCTGCCAAGTCTAGGTCAGAGTGCTGAGCCAAGACCTGGTGACTTCAGGCTGTGTGTCAAGCCAGTTGGCTTGATCGTGGCCCTGGCAGGGAGGGACATGGAGTTAAAAGGCATAGTACCACGGAGGATTTATGGATCATAGAGAGCTGTGCCTGCCACAGGGCAAAGCAGTTTCTGTAGGCATTGCTTGAACTCACGGGAGCTGGTAGTCTAAGGGAAATGACACTGAGCTGGGCCACCAGGTACATTAATTTGTATTATTAAATTAATATAAAAATAAAACATTAGCATTGTGAATGGATGGCAGGTATAAACCTTAAGAAAATAGAATGAGAGCTCAGGAATAAACTCTCAAATTTATGGTCAATTGATTTTGACAAAATTATCAAGACAATTCAATGGAGAAAGAATAGTCTTTCTAAAATAATGCTGGGACAACTGGATATCAACACACAAAAGAATGAAATTGGACCCCTACCTCACATCATATGAAAAAGGAACTCAAAATGGATCAAATGCATAAATATAAGAGTTAAAACTATAAAATTCTAAGAAGAAAACATAGCTGGTCAATCTTTATGACCTTGAATTTGGCAAAGGATTCTTAGATATGACACCAAAAGCACAAGCAACCAAAGAAAAAGATAGATAAATTAGACTTCATCAAAAATGACAACTTGTGATGATTACTATCAAAAAGTGAAAAGACAACCCACAGAGTGGGAGAAAATATTTGCAAATCATATGTCTGGCAAGGGACTTGTACCTGGAATATATAAAGGACTCTTATAACTCAGTAATAAGAGATAAACAAACCAATTTAAAAATGGACAAAAGATTTTAACAGACTTTTCTCCAAAGAAGGTATAAACTTGGTCAACAAACATATGCTCAACAGCTGCGCAACATCATAAGTCATTAAGGAAGTGCAAATTGAAACCACTATCAGATACCATTTCATATTCATTGGCTATAATTAAACAAACTAAAACAAAATGCAAAATAACAAGTGTTGGTGAGGATATGGAGAAACTGAAACCCTCAGACAATGCTGGTGGGAATGTAAATGTTTCACTTTGGAAAACAATCAGGCAGTTTCTCAAAAAGTTAAACATAGAGTTATCCTATGATCCTACAATTCTACTCCTAGATATATACCTAAGAGAAATGAAAACAAATGTCCACACAAAAACTTTTACAGGAATGCTCAAAGCAGGATTATTCCTAATAGCCCCAAGTTGAAAATAACCCAAATGTCTGTCAACTGATGAATGGATACACAAAATGTGGTATATCTATACATTAGAATATTATTTGGCCATTTAAAGAAATGAAGTACTGATACGTGGTACGATATGATTAGATCTTGCAAGCATTATGCTAAGTGAAAGAAGGCAGTCACAAAAGACCAATAACTGAGGATTCCATTTATAGGAAAGTCTAGAACAGGCAAAGACATAGAGACAGGAAGTAGATTCTGGTTGCCTACTTCAGGGAACATGGGGCTTGGAATGTGATGGATAAAGGGTATGAGGTTTTGTTTTCATTTGTGATGAAAATATTCTAAAATTGATTGTAGTGAAGATTAACTATGAATACACTAAAAAATACCGAATTGTATACTTTAAATGGGTTGATGGTGCGGCATGTAAGTTATGTCTGAATAGAGTTATTAACAAAAAAATGAAAAACAAAAACCCATAAACAGTATTATATCTGCACATCTCATCCTTCTAGAAGCCTCCTTCATCCTTCCAGCGTCGTGCTTCCTTCACTCCAAGGCCTGGCCTGTACTTCTCCTCCTCCTCACTCCCCTCCTCTTGCTTCTCCCATCACTTCTTCCTGCTGCCTGGTAAGTGAGCAGGTCTCCAGGGCTGCATGTTCAGCCTCTTGCTCTTCTCCCTCTCTCGGGAGAATCCAGGCCTGTGGTTCTTGTTCCAAACTCTCTCTGGTCTGTACCTCTGCTCCTGACCACTTCTCTCGGCTCTACCCCCGCCTTCCCAACTGCCTCCTGCCGTTTCCATTTGGACATCTCCAACTTAGCTTGTCTATTGCCACATCGATTCTTCCTTTTTCCTTTTCTCCTTACCCCAGCTCACTCTCCCAACTTCTCTAATCTTATTAATGAGGTCACTTTTCTCCCAGTTACCCGAGTTTGGAAGCTGAACTCTGCCTTTAACTACCCCCTCCCTCATCTCTTCCCACCATTCAGTAACTGAAGTCTGGTAGAGTCTTGCATCCAACTTCCACTCATCTCTTCCCTCCCACTCCCACTGACCTCCCTTCTGCAGTTTAGCCCTGATTAGGATATCCACGAGCCTTCTTGCTGGCCATAGCAACTATAGAATGGGAATCTTGGAAGAAAAAGGATGTCAACCTTTGACCTAAGGGAGGGGTTCAAAATTCCTGCTGTGACCTCGTGCTGGAGGTTTTGCAGGAGAGTTATGCAAAAGAAAATGAAACCCAAAAGCCTGCAGAAAAGCTCATAAATTAATGAAGCAGGTCATCTTGGGAAAATTAAAACATATGCCCAAGGGAGTGAGTTTGGAGAGCCCGGATGACAGGCCTAATGTTGAGTGAGTGTACGCTGGTGCTGGAGACAGCGGTTGACAGACTGAAGTATTTCGAACAGGTTGGTAAGCAGCAGCCATCCTGAGTCCCCTGCCTGTCCCCACCTTCCTGCTGCTCCTGCAGGGCTCCCAGAGCTCCTCACCACGCAGCGATCTGAGGCCAACGGCCCTGTGGGTGGCTGTGCTATTGCGTGGCTCTGACTCTAGAACCCCTGGTTTCAGTGCTTTTCCAGCGGCCACCAAACCAAGTCCATGCTCTTTGGCATTCTAAAGCTCCATCTTAACCCAACACAACCTAGCTCTTCAGTCTATGTCCCATCACTCTTGACATGCATTCTCTGTGCAGCATGCAGTGTGCTCGCCCAGCATCAAATCTTTGCATTTCCCTTTCCCCCCCTTCCCCGTCTGCTGAACTTTTCCTTTCTTGGGAGGTCTTGATCTCATGCTACCACTTCCAAGTCATCTCTCAGTCCTTCTGCCAGGAGTGGCCTTTCCTTCCTCATTGTTATTTTTATGTGTGTCTATGTGTATGTATTGTTGCATGTATTATTACTTCCATTTTTATGGCCAAGTGCCCCCAGATTGTTGTGTCAATTAAGGTTGTTTTTGATGTAGAAACAAAACCCAACTACGCCTCCAGGGCTCGGGCCTCAGATCTCTTTTCTGCCTGCCACACTTCCTAATATGGTCAGTTTATCCAGCCTCGCGGCTGTACGTCCTGTTCAATCCTTTGGCCAATGGCTCGCACATGGGTAGCTCCAGCCTTACATACCCCATTGCCTACTTGGCAACGAAAATTTCCTAAGTCCTAACTTAGGCAGTGGGAGAATGGCGTCCAACATATGCAAAATTCACAGCTTTTTCCCTGCTACACTTCATACTTAAATGTCTTCTCTTAAATTAAACCTCATGTGCTTTGAGTTGTAAGCTATACTGTGTCTGTGAGCAAAATATTTTAACAGCTTCCATTTTTTAAAAAAAGTAGTGACTGTTCCAGCTTTCTCAAACTGGTGAGCAGAAAGGACGTTTCACGTACAAAGTTGATGTCCAGTTGGAAGAAGAAGGAAAAAAAAAATCACAGTGCACACTCTCCGGGGCTTCCAAGTGGACTAGAGCTCACACTTTATATCCCAGACAACAGGCTGAGGGCTTGAGAGTTGGTTCAGTTCGAATGACCTTTTCTGCCATGCTCAGGGTCAGAGATGTCCCCGGCTGTATGTCCCTCCTTCTGTGGCACAGTCTCATGGCTCAAGTACTCCACACATGGAGATGTGGTTGTGTGATACAGACCTGAGACCGTTTCAAGAACTATTGAGTTCTTCCCATGTGCCAGGTGTTATATGCATTTTCCCTTAATGCTCGCAATGACCTCCTGAGGTCGGTATTTCCCCATGTTGCTGATGAGGAAACTGTGGCTCAAGTGATCAAGTGATCAAGGGATCAAGTGATACTCTCTATTCTCGCTGTCATCCCTGTGGACGCTGTAGACCTGGGATGGATCACGAGTTGTCCGTGGTTACATACTCAGCCTCCCCCCGAGTTCCGGGCCCCTGATTCCTTCAGAGACACGTCCCACCCCAGGTTCCCTGTTGACCACCTTCGTCTCTCCTTCTTGAGCCCCTGGCATAGGGGACCATGGTAGCATCAGCCCACCTGAGCCTCCTAGCCTCTGACCATGCCCACAGCATCCATCCCCTCTCTAAGAGGAGCTGTGATCAGCCATGCCCCCTCTACTTCCGGTTCCACGAGGACTCAGTACCAGAATCATCTTGTGTCCTCCTGCCTGCTGTCCAGGTGCAGATTTGCTCATGCTGACAGTCTGGCCGAGACAGATTATGAACTTTTAGAAAGTGTGTTGAAATCCAATGAATGAATTGAGAAATCCCTGAAGCAGTACTTAAATCCTGCTTTTATTATTGAGTGAAAAGAAAGCAAGCCGGGAGGGGGTGGGGCAAAGGGGGATGAAAGGCTACTCAAGGCCTTCGTGTCAGATCTAAAAGCAGGAGCTGATGCCCTGGAGTGTCCCCTCGCCTTGCAGCAAGACTGTGCAGATGTCCACAGTGGCATTGCTTGTTTCAGTGTCACCTCAAACCTCCTCCTGATCCAAGCTTTCCTGTTCTAAACATCCTGGGCCTTTAAGGTGGACCCCATTTTCTACCAGAGGAGAATGTGTGGTAAAAAGTTGTCTATGGTAAGGAATCCTGTTAACATGTTGGTGAACTTTTGTATTAACTTTCTTAAGTAACATAGTGTGTTAACTAAGGCTCCAGCATTCAGCTGTGCAGGTTGTGCACTGCACAAATTTGGGGATTAGTCATGTAGACTAGTGATCCAGTAAAAACACACTTGAATTCAGATTGTCCTTAGGGGGATGATGCAAAGGGCGGGAAGTAGATACCTTTGCAAGGGGATTCCAGAGGCAGCGATATATTTTGCATGAAGAGACTAGTATAACTTGTGGTTACATCAAAAGCTTTAAAAATAGACCAACCTGGCCTCAGGGCCCACTGTAGCCATATCACCACTTAGGGCCTGGGTCACCCAGGCTGTTTATTCAATTTCTCTGAGTCTGTAAAAGGGAGAGTGAGGAAGATTTTTCAAGGTTGGGATGGAGCTGGTGATGATTAAATGAGATAATATGAGTGAGGCACCCTACCCAGAGGATGCTGATAAATGTAGTTCCTTTTTTTAAAGAGAAGCTTTCGGTAGCTCTTCAAATCTCAGCATGTGGGCAAGTCCTTCCTTCACCCTCTGTGCTGGGCAGCCTCTTTGGCTCCGGTTGTCAGGCATCCTGTCCTCCTACATTTCTCCCTCAGCTGGGAAAGGGAACATATTAGGGAGCAGTGACCTGGCTGCAAGATTCCTCCCCACCTGAATCCAGGTGCAAAGGGCCTCAGGTAGTTGTGTGTGCATGCTCGTGTGCGTGCGCACGCACTTTTTAAAATTATAGATATAATATAAAACTTACCATTTTAATTTTTAAATTGATAAATAATAATTATACATATTTAGGAGTACATAGTGATATTTTGATGCATGTAATGTATAGTGATCAGATGAGGGTAATTAGCATATCCAAAATCTCAAACGTTTATCATTTCTTTGTGTTGGGGACATTTTAATAATTTTTAACTGTACAATTCAGTGGATTAAATACAGTCACATTGTGCAACCATCACTACCATCCATCTGTTCCCATTAAACAATAATTTCCCGTTCCTCTCACCCCCAACCTCTGGCAACCACCATTCTACTTTCTGTCTCTATGAATTTGACTACTCTAGGTACGTCATATACGTGGAATCGTGCAATATTTGTCCTTTTGTGACTGGCTTTATTTCATTCATTGATAAAACCTTATTTCAAGGTTCATCTATATTGTAGCAAGTGTCAGAATTTCCTTCCTAAGGTTGAATACTATTCCACTGAATGTATGTGCCATATTTTGTTAATCCACTCATCCGTTGGTAGACATTTGTGCTGCTTCCCACTCTTGGCCACCGGGAATGATGTTGCTATAAACACCGGTGTACAGATATCTGTTCAGGTCCTTGCTTTCACTTCTTTTGAATATATACCCAGGAGTAGAATTGCTGGATCATACTGTAATTCTATTCTAAAGTTTTTGAGGACCTGCCATGTTGTTTCCATAGTAGCTGCATCATTTTGCATTCCCACCAATGGTGCACAAAGTGTCCAATGGCTCCACATCATCTCCAGCATTTGTTAATTTCTGTGTTTCTTTTTTTTTTTAGTAATAGCCATCCTAATAGGTGTCATACATATATTTTTATAATTAATGATGAACACCTCTTAGTTACTTTGATTTCTTTGTGGCCACCTCCTTAGATTGCTGTGGACAGAAAGATGGAAATTCCTCCATCTGCTCAGAAGTGATAGGACAGAGTCGTCACTGCTGGTGACCCCTGAGGTGTCCACAGCTGACTCAGCCTGTCCTGAAGGCAGGGGCATGGTGGGACAAGGGGAAGCACAAGTTAGGGTCAGGTTCCTCCTGAGTGAGGAAGAAGAAGAGCTCTGAGAAGGGACTAGTCCCAGGCTCCTACCAGGGAAGACGGTGGTTTTGTCCTGCAGATGTAGCTTTAATATCTTCATGACAGTGACAGGTGTTTGCAATTTTTTTTTTTTTTTTTGACCTGGCCACAGTTTGGCACTCTACTCCTAAGAACAACATTGCTCTTTCATCCAAGGCAATCATTGCCAATCTTGTGACGGTCCTTTCTTCCTCCCCTTCCCTTCTCTCTTTTTATTTTCTTCATAAAATGGGTGCTGAATTCTCACCAGAAGGAAATAAAGGGGCCGAGAACAGCCTTCACTCAGCTGGAGGAATCCTCATGCACTGCGACTAATTGCCATCCTACAACACAGAGGTTCGTGCGGGCCATGTGCAAGCTGGGGCTCCTGGCCCTGGGAAGCTGCATGCTCAGGTGACTCGTGGCCCAGGCTCTGTCCTGGGCTCCAAGCAGAGCAGCGCCCCAGAGGGCACCTGGGGTTGGGATACTCGTCTTGCAGCAGGACTTGGCCATCCCACGTCAATCACCTGCGATCTGTTCTGAGCTACCAGCTGAAGAACTTTTCCACTTGGAACTCCCACCATGGCCTTCTCCTCCCTTCATTCCCCAAACACTTCAAACCATCCTCTCTCCCAGCTGCATGTGTAGCCCTGTGGGGAAAGCACACAGGAATTTTGCACACTTTCACTGGACTAAAAGTGAAATGTGCGATAACCCAGGAGCCAAAGGAGAGCCATAGAGCTTGCTCAGTAACCCCTGACTTTCCTGGCCAGAATCCCCCTGGGCATCCCAGAATTCCCACCGTTTCTGTGACTCTCAGTAGATCGGGGAGTTAAGGTGTGCACCCTCATCGCCTGCCTTTCATCCCAGCGAGCATCTCTCCTCTGGTGGTCATGCCATTAAGCAATTATTAAGTATCACACCTCAACTCTTAACCTCTGATAGTTGGAAAGGCAGATGGAAGCAATCTGGAGGTGCTGTAGCCCTAGAGAGAAGATAAGAGCTGGCCAATTTTTAAAAACAAAGTTTGACTTCAAACCTGACACACATCCCCCCTACTGCCCGCACCTCTCACTTCCTACCAGTCGGATCCAGGAGAAGGTTACATAAGGGCTGGGAAACAGTAGTTATCCAGCCTCTGCATGTGCAGGACCTTGGCTACCAGGGAGGGCTTCTGGACTAAAGAAGTAGTTTCCATGTGAGCGCCTGAACCAACAGGAACAGGCTCCTGCGTGGGTGTGAGCTGAGCGCCACGCCTGGTTCTTGGGCCGAATTTCTGTTCTTCACCTGCAATTAGCCCATTGCGCCTTCTGAGAACACGAAGAGTTCACTCTGTCATTAATGGGAATGCTGTTCTCACTCCAATGGGAGGAAAAATGCCCAGAAACATGTTTAATGGATTTTTTTTTGATACTTAAAAACACTGCAGTGATTTTCTGCTTCCAAAAAGGACATGTTGATAACTTTTCCATATGGTAGTTTTCTGCTATGATTGCTAGTGGCTTGGCAATTTTAGATATTAAATTCCTAATGGTAAGCAGAATTTCATCCAGTTTTAAATCCATAAGACCAGTTAAGTTTTCAGAGAAGTCATTATTTCTTTTTTTAAAAAAAATTTATATTGAAAAGGTATCTCTTTGTCACTGCTATGGTCTGAATGTTTGTCTCCCCACACACCCCTCCTTCAT
Source organism: Cheirogaleus major (assembly GCA_963574435.1). Classification (NCBI taxonomy): domain Eukaryota; kingdom Metazoa; phylum Chordata; class Mammalia; order Primates; family Cheirogaleidae; genus Cheirogaleus; species Cheirogaleus major. The sequence continues at coordinate 29,244 of CAUYPO010056607.1, forward strand.
TCATATGTTGAAATCCTTACCCCCAAGGTGATGGGGGAGGCGATTGATTAGGTCCTGGTCATGAAGGTGGAGCCTGCATGAATGGGATTAGTGCCCTTACAAAAGAGCCCCAGAGAGACCCCTTGCCTCTCCCACCATGTGAGGACACAGTGAGAAGGTGCTGTCTATGAACCAGAAAGTGAGCCCTCATCCTAAACACCCTGCTGACACCCTAATATTGGACGTGCAGCTTCCAGAACTGTGAGGAACACATTTCTGCTGTTTACAAGCCACTGGTGTATGGTATTTTGTTCTACCAGCCTGAAGGGACTAAGACAGTGCCCACCCCCACAGTTGTCTCATCTTCTCAGATATGGCTTCAGGCTCACGAAGACCTGGGGTATGGACTCAAAGGCACCCCCATACGCACGTTGTTCTTGTGGTTCAGAGACTCAGCCATTGCATTTCCCCGAGTTACCTTTTCCAATTCCAATAGCATGCTGTGCATCAGCATTGCCAGGGCAGATGCAGCCAGGCCCAGGATAGAAACCTTTTTTTCCACGCAGAGATGGCTCTCATGCAAGCAGGCTGCGTCCCTGCCCAACAACAGACTGTCTCACACGACTGAAACATTCAAAATGCCTTTTCTGAAAAATTTCCAAGAAAGCTTTTACAAAAATTGTTTGGTATCACTTGTTTTTTTTCCCCCCGTATGGGTGGTATTCACAGCAGAAGAAATTATTTTATGCACATAATAGAAATAATGAAGATGATCTTAAGAATGGTATTAGCTCTGGAAATAACCCAAATATGAGTGATGTCTGACATGAAAGCAGTTCTTCAGCCTGGGATTTCAAGAACTTTAGAAATGATTTGCAACCCTCCCATTAGAATTGTGGATGTTCATTTGTAAAAGGCAGGGACTTCATACGTGTCAAGCTTGAGTGCTTACCTGATGCAAAAGATAAAGGAGAACCAGCCTCTTCAGATGTAACTTTCATGCAACCCTTCAGTATTGTGACTTTTTTATTTCTTACTTGTTTCCATAAATTAAGCCATTTCAAACTCAAGGGCTAAGGCAAAATAATGCTTTTTGGAGGCCTTGGTATATATTTATTTACATTGGGCACTAGACATGTCATATTAATAATATATCAACCTGCGGACGCCAGCTTATATTTTTTAAGCAAAGCAAATCACTTCCTAAAAACATTCTAGGACAGTTCCCGAGGCAAGGGCTTCCCCTGGTATGCTGAAAGGGATCTGCAAAATGTAACCGACTATTAGTCTGGGTTCTTAATTTTAGGTAACAGAATCCACTCTGTTTAAGCAGAAAGAGATTTATGAGGGATGGAGCCAGCCTTCAGGATTGTTGGGAGGGATGAAAAAAGGCTCTACAATAAACTCCCAGGAACACTGTCCAAAATCACACTACAGAGCCTGGCTGCCAAGGGAGCTGCTGCCGCAGCGGCAGACCCAAGACCCGGCCGCCTTTGCCTCGACTGGTACTTGCAAGCAGGCGTGCCTCGCTCTGTGCAGCTCAGTTCAGAATCCAAGTCGCCTGTGCTTGCATCTGATCTGCAGGTCCCAAGTCTTGCCCCGATCCCCAGTTGCCAAGAAGTCTGGAAAATGAGAACTTGAGCTTTACAGTTCTTTCTGTGCAGGAAAACACATTAGAATGGGATAGGAATGGAGATGAGAAAAGTCAATTCATGGTAGCCACCACGTATGAGACAGAAACAGTGCGGCGCATGGTGGGGAGGGTGGGAGGGGAAGGGACAGGCGGCATTCTCTGGGCCAATGAAACCCATCTTTCTGCTGAATATGACGTTCAGTTACTGGAGAGTACAGTTCCAACCAGTTGGTGGGAAAGCTGGGATTGGTTATTGTCCTGAAGGGGTCTAACTAACTTGCCACTTGATCCTCCTGCAGGAAGGTCAGAGAATGTCATCACCAGTTGAGTCTCCTGTCTAGAGGGGGTTCATGGCCTCTTCTCCCCCATTAAAGCGTCCAGAGTCTCCCCCTCCCCGCCTCACCTCCCTCCTCCACTGCTAAGGATCCTCACATTTATATGGTGAAGTCCCTACCCCCAAGGTGATAGTGTGAGGAAGTGGGGCCTTTGGGAGGTGATTTGGTCATGGGGCCTCATCTTCTGTGCCCAGGTCTTCTCCTGAGTGGCCCTGGCTCTCAGAAGGTGACAGGTGCTTACACAAAAATCTGTGCCCCCTCAGGGTCTGAAGTGGAATGTGCAAGATTAGACTTACTTAGTCAATATGTAGCTTGAGAAAGCCATCTCATGATGTGACAACTATTCCTTTTCTGTTTTCTTTGTTTGTCTCTTTTCAGTTGGCTTTCATAAAAATTTCATAAAAATTCATAAAAAGTTTTAAGAGAAATATGGATGTGTTTAAAAGAGGCAGTAATAGCTGTGGCTTCATTATATTTCTACCATGCTTTTGTATCTGCATATATAACTATCTTGTGGGCTAGGTTTAGCTATTCTCAATTTATAGATGAGAAAACTGAAGTTCAGAGAGGTCAAGTGACTTGTGTAAAGTGACACAGCAGCTCCAGAGTCCATTGTCTTTTGATCCTCAAGTGGGAGGTTTCTTCCCTCACACATATCTTACTCTCTTGGTGTAAAGATTTAAACACTAGAATCAGGTGGGAGTTTGGTATTGGGGTGAGGGATGTGTGTGTGTGTCCATATGAAGGGCTCCTGCAGAGTCTATGAATTTTACATAACCCAACCACAGTGCATGGCAGCTAGGATGTTGCATTTTCCAAAGAGATCTTACGACTTGGCAAGTTGTGCCATCACTATCCGGTTGTTCTACCTTAGCAAAGCAAGGGTTGCAGGGGGAATCTGGCCAGGACTGTACATGTGCTTTTTATTTGCCACATGGGGCCGACTGGCAAGATGCCCATAGAGTCGACGTGCCAGGGACCTAGAAATGCTGGTCAGCACATGATGAGGTCAGATGCTATGAAGCATCTGTGTGGAAGAATGAATACTGCCCAGCTTTGCCTACCCCCTCACGCTGGACTGGCATTTCCGTTGATCGTCTCATGTCACGGGTAAGTTAAACTCCTTGTGTCTTGCACAACGAGTGGGTGGCCTGAGAATGCCGGAGGATCAAGTGGCCAAGTCTGGACGAGCCCTTTGGGCTCCGGGAGCATCTTCCCGTGTTACTCTCCAGAGAGACGGACGCTTCAGCTGGGAGCAGTTTCCTGAGAAGGGCTGGTCCCAAGGACAGGGGCCGAGAGCGGGCAGGGCAGGCTGGGCAGGCACGGTGACAGGCAGGGAGCAGGGACTTGGGGAAGCAGAGACTGTGCTGAGCTCACCCATGCGTGCCGCATCCCCTATGTGGTACCACTGCCACTGTACGGGACAGCGTGCCGGCCCCCCCCACCACCACTGTGTGCCCTGAGCAAACGCGTCCTGCTTTCGAGGAGCTCTTATCTAGTATGATGGGGACAGTAACAATGACAGTGAATGACAACTAACATGAGGATGGCATGCTACCACCCGCAGAGCCTTTCTTAACTGCGGTACCTCCTTTGGTCTGTGCGGAGGCAGAAAGAGCAGGTGAGGATGACTTTTTAGTGAGAACCTCTAAGGCTCAGAGAAGTTAGACTCAGCTCTGCAGCCCAGAGCTCTTTATGGTGGTTTCAAATGAGATGCAGATTACTAATATCCATGGGAGGTTAAAGGAAAGCCGTGGAAACAGGGTAGGTGAGATACAGGGTTCCCCACCCCCGGCCCGCCAACAATAACCAAGAGGTGGCTCTCTCTCACTCTGCAAGCGGACATGGCACTCGGCATCTCTCCCCGGCCCCCTCATGGGAGGCCTTCTGGCCCTGCTAAGTCTCCGTGCCCACCAGTAGGTGGCTTCCCCGTGTTGCATCCTCCCCACCTGCCTGCGAGATTCTCCGCTGGCCTCCTGCTAGCCCCTTGTCCTCCATGCAGGGCCCTGCGAGGACGCCACAGGACCGTGCTGTGGTAGGTGAGAGGCAGCGCACCTGGGAGGGCAGGTTGCAAGGAAGCCCAGGTGACAGCCCCGCACTCTGTGCCATGTACTGTTCCCGCCTGCTCCCATGATGAGAAAAGGTGACACTAACGTGAGATCTGAGATCGTTGTTCTCATCTAGCCTTTAGGCATCGGGGGAAATGACTGAGGATCACAAGTCCCCGGTGCTCCAGGGCACAAGGCAACATGCAACAAATGTCAGAGCAAAGGTAGACATTGCGTTGAGCCTGAGAAGTCAGGTGGGATTTGGAGAGGAAGGGTGGGATATGTTCAAATATTTTTTTAAAAAACCTCATATTATGTTATAGGTTTAGAGACCCTTGGGAAACAGCATCCACTGTCTTCATTTTCTAGAGCTGTTGTAATGATTACTACAAATCGAGAGGCTTCAAACAACAGAAATCTGTTCTCTCACGGTTCTGGAGGCTAGAAGCCCAAAATCAAGGTGTCGCTGGGGCCAAACTCCCTCTGATAGCTCTGGGGGAGGATCCTTCCTGGCCTCTTCCAACTTCCGGTGACTGCTGGCTGACCTGGGAGGTTTTGGTTGGTAGAAGCATCACTCCAATGTCTGCCTCTGTTGTCCCATGGCCTTCTCTCTATGTGTGCCTCTGTGTCCAAGTCTCCCTCTCCTTCTTCTCATAAGGACACCAGTCCTACTGGACCTATGATCCAGTAAGACCTCATCTTAATTTGAGTATATTTGCAAAGACCCTATTTCCCAGTAACATTCACAGGGGTCAGGGGTTAGGACTTTAATGTATCTTTTTGGAAGACACAATTCAATCCACAACAACAACAAAAATCTTTTTAGTGTTCAAGTACAGTGAAGAGAGCAAAAGGGGCAGTTTCAAAGGTTGGAAATCACACTGGGATTTTTAGTGAATAAAAGAATAAAAGGTGTTAGTCTTAGGCAGGAAAGAGAAAAAATATGCAGTAAGTTTAAATTCAGATATAGAGGAAAAGATGATTACCCAAAATATTAACAAATTATGTTTTATGACTTCTCAGTTACTTAAAGCTTGTCTCATGAATCTTGACACCTATAGCAATATGACTATTAATTTGAAGTGGGTAACATAGTCTTGTAAAAAACAGTTTGCTGGGAAGACAGTCCTTATCATTTGACATTGAATGGAAAAGAAAACACAACAGAGAAAAATCTGTCACTGGTGATGGCGAATAGAGCATTTAATCTGATTTAAAGTCCTGTGTTTCACACAGCTTTCTTGGCTAAACAAAGCTCTTTCATATATTAGGTTATATATTCAGCTTCCTTAAAAGTAAGACAAAGAAGTGTTAGAACACAGCATTCAAATAAAGTGTTTTCAGCTTAAGTGATTTATTTCATAATTTCTCTTTCATTTAAAGCTAATTCCCTTCTTTAGTGGAGACTTTTATTTCTGATTTTAGATTTTCCTTTTTTGAAAGAAGGAGCCTAAATTATTGTGCTTGCACAAATGGACAGCGTTCCTTTGAAAAGACCAGAATCATCAAAGAATAGGAGATGTATCCTGAAAACAATGGCTAGTGCAGCAGCCCTTGGAACAGATGGGCTGCGAGGAATGGGAGGGGGACAGAGCAGGGCATCCTTTGGGCTCATAGAATGTGGGTGCTCTGTTGGTACATGGTGCGTGAGTGAGCAAGAGTGGAGGGAAGGTGGGTGCCCTTGTTAGAAATGAAGAAGACAGGAGGCATGGACTGCAGCGGGAGTGGGAGAGAAGACGTGAGCTTCATTTTGGAGATATTGATCCCGTCTCCAGAAAGATGGCGCCAGGAGGTGGAAGCTCCAAACTGAGATTCAGGAGCGAGGTCAGGGTGGGGGTACTAGTGTAGGAGGCATCTGCATTGAAATAACAGTTGAAATAATGGGAGCCGGCGAAATATTTGATAGAGACTGTACACAGAGGGAAAAGTTGGCTGAGCATGGGATACTGGAAACTGTCCACTTTTAAGGGATGGTGGGTGCAATGGTCCGAATGTTTGTGTCCTCCCCAAATTCAGAAGCCCAATGTGATGGTGTTAGGAGGTGGAGCCTTTGGGAGGTGATTAGGTCATGAGGGTGGAGCCCTCATAAATGGCATTAGTGCCTTTATAAGATGCTGAAGACGTACTTAGCTCTTTCCACCATGTGGGCATATAGCAAGAAGTTGGGTGTCTGCAATCCAGACAGGGCCCCCACTAGGACCCAACCATGCTGACACCCTGGTCTCAGACTTCCAGGCTCCAGAACTGAGAAATAAATTTCTGTTGTTTATGAGCCATCCAGTCTATGGTAATTTGTTTTAGTGGCTCAAAGGTACATAGGGAAAGGAGGACTGGAAGAGAAAAACGAGATGATGCACTATAAAGGTGGGTGTCTGAGCTGACCTCAGTCAGTGCCAGGATGACCCAGCTGAGGTTGCCCAAGTCCTGGAGACCAGACACAGCCCCAGTGAGGACAAGGGCTTGGGGATGGACTTGGCTGCAGGAAGGGCAGGCAGGACAGGGCTGACAGAGCTGAAGGTTCCCAGCATCCTGAAGTTGTACAAGAGTAGAGCTGGAACCACAGTCAGTGCCTCTGACATAGCTGCTACTGGGAGGAATGAAGTGCATGTCTTGAGAGTATGGTGCTGGTGTCATACCATCTTGCTAGTCTTGGAAGAAATTTGAGTAGCATAGCCTCATGGTTTTAAGAGCTTGAGCTCTAGAGTCAGATCTGTGTTCCAATCCCAGCTTTGCTATCGTGGTGAGCTTGGGCAATTTGCTTAAGTTAGCTCATATTAATTTCCTCATCTGCAAAATGACCATAAGCTATGAACTGGCATGGACCATGAGAATGTGTGTAAAGTGGCTTGTCCAATGTCCTGGGCACAGTAGATGTCCAGTGAATGTCAGTTATTAGCAACAGCAATAGAAATGGGATGGTGGTGAAGGCAAGAATGCAGGTTTGGAGGTCGTATCAGTCAGGCTAGGAGAGAGCATGCTCAGTAGCAAACAACCCCAAACCTCAGTGACTTACAATAACAAGGATGTATTTTGCACTCAAGGGCCATGTCCATCACATGTTGGCTGGGGCTCTGACCTGTGCCATCTTCATTCTGGAGCTCAATGCCTCTGTCTGGGTGTCATTGTGGCAGAGGGATAAGACCACAGGCAAAAAGCATGGTGACTTTCACAGCTTCTTCCCTGAAGTAGCACATGTCACTTTTGCTCATATTTTACTGGCCATTGTCACATGGCAGTGCCTGAATTCAACAAAACAGGGAAGTACAATCTTTTCTCGGGGAGGGACACCTAATGTTGACAAACAGTAATTCAGCTGGGCAGCAGAGGAGACCTTAGATGCTTGGCAAGTGTTAGCCTTGGCCTTTCCTGGATGTCTGTTCTGTGAAGGTTTTGGTATAGATTTGGCCACGCTGGAGACTCTAGAAGGCGAATGAAGCCTCTCTTTCTCCCCTGCTCAGGTGTAAAGCAGAGGCTGTTGGTGTCCTGGGACCCCTCCTGCCCTGCATGTGGGAAGTGCTAGAGATTTAAGGCCCTGGAGCAGTCCTCAGCCAATGACTGATGGGAGCTGGTTTATAAATACCCTGGCTCACCTCACCCCTGAGAGGGACCATTCTGCGTCACTGGCACCCGGAGTTGTCCAGTGGGATTCAGTTGCCCTTAAGAGGCAACTTGATTTCCCTCCACTGTCTGCCTTTCCCTGCATCACTTCCACAATCTGTTACTCAGGTTTCTTCGGATCACCTTGTGAATAAACCACTTGAACTTGAATCTTTACCTCAGGGTCTGCTTCTGAGGAAGCTCCAATGAAGCCAGGCAGAGGGGAACAGAAAGCACTGTGGAATCCATTCATTCAACAGTATGGGTTGAGGACCAAGCGTTGCACGAGGCCTGCAGCAGTGAGCAGGGCAGGTCCTGCCCTCCTGGGGCTTCCAGTCCGGTGAGAACTCAGGAGGAGCCCTGAGGGCTTCATAGAGAGAATAATGTCAGCACAAAGGTAGTCCAAGGGGACATCTTTCTGTCAGTACCTCGTGCCCAGAACTCAGGAATGGAGAGGTTCCCAGGAGCTCACCAATAATGAAGACTAGAAAGGGAGACTTTCTGCTGACAGACGGTAGAATGGAGGTTGCTGGGCTGGGGGAGGGGAACGGGAGGTTGGTGTTTAATGGATGCAGAGTTTCAGTTCAAGAGGATGAAAAGTTCTGGATATGGACGACGATGATGGTTGCATGACTTTATGAATGTATTTCATACCACGGAACTATACACTTAAAAATGGTTAAAATGGTAAATTTGATGTTATGTATCTTTTACCACAATAAAAATGGGAAAAAGTACATAAAACTTTTTTTGAAGAGCTAGAATGGACGCATTTCTATCCCACATTCACCAGATTTCTTTAACAAACTAAGGAGAGAGAAAAAAATAACTTTGAACATTGCAAAAGGAGAGCCTTAGGACTCCCTACGGCGTGTATGATAGAGAACATTCCCAAGTGGATGGAGAGGAACGAAAGGAGGGTGGATCTGGGCACAGGACACGGGAGACAGCCGTGCACGTGGACCAGCACCACGGCCCACAGCACGCTGCACAGGTGGGGGTTTATACCAATAGACTTCTGTTCTGTTAAAATAGAATCATTTATTCTTAGAGCTATTGAATGAGCTGCACCTAGTTCTCATCCCATGGTGTGGGCTTGGACATTCTCGAGTGTTCCTTCTGAGGAAGTCTGAAGCTGGGACCTTCTCTCTACATACATAGATACTTACTCATATGTTTATATAGTTCCGGGCCCATCTCACCGTCGGAGTCTATCAGGACTCTCCGCTCAAACTTCCTGTCATGATGCAAATGTTCTCTAACTGGCGCTATTCAATATGTTGGCCGTTGAACACTTGAGATGTGGCTCCTGAGACTGAGAAACTAAATTTGAAATTTTATTTAAATTTAAGTTCAAACAGCCACATGGCTAGTGGCTATTGTTGTGAACTGCCTAGGCTAGATTCTAGTTCTGGAGCAGGCGAGCCGTGTAGCACCTGCCTTGCAGATGGGACTGGAACTCTCCAGATGGCTCTGGCCTGGCTGCTGTCTGTTACATGGGCCACAATGAGTCCTGGCTCCTTCTTAGGAGTAGGGGAGGTGTAATGATGTAGGGCAGGGTCCCTGGGCGGGGGCAGCAGAGACGACGTTAGCCTTTTAAAGTCAGGAATTACGCCCCGCAGAGTATAATGGGGCTGACTCTTCTCTCAGTGTTCCCAAGAGTAGCACTTAGCGAGGACCATTTCAGGTGCACGGGGAAAAGTGAATTGATGATGTTCCACAGATGTCGCCTGGAACTGGGGTCGAGAAGGACTAGTCTAAAGAGAAGGCTCTGAAAAGCAAAAACGATGCACTGAATCCAACCTTCTCATTCCTTCCAAGGACATTTTTCTTGGACCTACAAAAACACAGCAGGTGTCAGAATAGAGTGGCAGCCTGTGGTATGCCAAGTCTCCTGATATAGGACTTGCCTGATGACTTGTGGTACTTAAGAGAAATCCTTTATTTCATCATCCGAGAAAGCAGTTCTAGCCAACATCCAAGCCAGGACCAATCTGGTTTTCTTCCCTATCACCCACGTCACCATCACCCCCTCCCCATCACTGTCTCTGGAACACTAGAAGGGACCTGGTTTCCTGGAGACCCTGCCAGGCCCCAAATGTGTGGGTTAGAACAAACATAACCTTTTAAGAGCTTACAAGTACAGGTAGAGACACCGAATGTAGGTCAGGCTTAGCACATAAAACCTGTCCTGAGAACTTGTGTATAAATCAACCCATACCTTTAAGGCAATACATAGCTTACTTTTTAATAGAATACAGAAAAGAATAATGAAGAAAAGAGGTATATATATGATTCAGAAAATATAGAATTAGAAACTCAAAAAAGCACAAATGAAAAGTTTGAGTCTCTTTCCCTTCTTCCTCAATTCCCCCTTCAAAAGTTAACTCTTGCGTTTTCTTGATTCCTTCCAGAAATTAAAGAAATATGCCTGTATGTTTAAGTGTTCATATCCATGCACACACACACACATAATTTCCAGGGAGATCAAAATATACAGGCATAAAGACTGGCTTTTTCACACACTATGTGTGGAGATTTCCACTCTCAGCACATGCAGACCGCCCTCCTTCTTTGCCTGGCTGCATAGTATTCCACTGGATGGTGCTATGGGTTGAACTGTGTACCTGCCACTGATTATCCATAACCCCAATACCTCAGAATGTGACCTTGTTAGGAGAAAGGGTATTTACAGAGGTAGTCAAATTAAAATGAGGTCATTAAGGTGGGTCCTCATCCTGAATCACAGATGTTCTTATAGAAAGGGGGAATTTAGACGCAGAGATGGACATGTATGGAGGGAAAATGATGTGAGGACGCAGGGAGAAGATGGCCATCTACCAGCCAAGGAGAGAGGCCTCAGGAGAAACCGACCCGGCTCATATCCTGATGTTGTACCTCCAGCCTCCAGAACTATGAGACAATAGATCTCTGTTGTTTAAGCCCCCAGACTGTGGTACTTTGTCATGGCAGCCTGAACAGACTGATATATATGGTGCATCCTAATTTGTCTAACTAGTCCCTTTGATGAGCACTTTGGATTCAAAAGAATATTTTTTTGGGGGTGACAACTCTTTTTTTTATTTCAGCATATTATGGGGGTACAAATATTACAGTTGTGTATATTGCCCATGCCCCCTCCCCCCTCAAGGCAGAGCCTCAAGCATGACCATCCCCCATACGTTGCACATCTCACTCATTATGTTTGTATATACCCATCCCCTCCTCCTCCCTCCCACCTGCCCAACACCCAACAAATGTTATTCCTATATGTCCACTTAGGTGTTGATCCGTTAATACCAATTTGCTGGTGAGTACATGTGGTGCTTGTTTTTCCATTCTTGAGATACTTCACTTAGTAGAATGGGTTCTACCTGTATCCAGGAATATACA
>CAUYPO010056609.1:0-11811 GCA_963574435.1 Cheirogaleus major
TGCTGGGGAATTTAGTGTGTCCTGTGTGACTTCATTAAAAGAGGACTCTGGAAACTTGCACCAGGTTTCCCATGGACTTTGCCCATGATTATTTTCCCTGTGATGATTTTGTTTTTTACCCTGTCACCATAATAAATCACACCCATGAACATGACTCTAGTCATGTTTAGTCCTGTGGGTCCCTCTGCAAATCATCAAACCTGAGGGTGGTCTCGGCCATCCCTGACACAGGGTATTACAAATAGTGCTGCTGTAAATATTCTTGTACATGCCTATTGGAAAACATACGTTGAATATTTACTGAGGAGTAGAATTGTTGGTTCATAGGGTATGGATATGTTCAGCACTACTAAATATTGACAAATAGTTTTCCAAATTATTGTACGGATTTAGAACTCCTATCAATAATTGACAAGAGTTCTCATTGCTCAACATCCTTTCCAACACTTGGCATTATTTGTCATTTCAGCCAATCTGGTAGGTGTAGAGTGGCATCTCATTTCGTTTTTAATTTGCTATTTCCTTGATGACCAAATAAAGTTGAGATCCATTTCACAAGCTTATGGGATACCAAGATATCCTCCATTGTGAAGTACCTACTCAAGCCATTTGCCAATTTTACTACTGGGTTATCTGATTTTTCTTATTGATTTCTAGGCATTCTTTATGTATTCTATGTATACATACGCACACACACACCAAATATACTCACACTCAGTTTTATTTTTTTTTTAATTTCAAAATATAAAGGGTATACAAAAGTTTTTGTTACATGGATACACAATAATGCTACAGTTGAGGCTTTCAGTGTGCCTGCCTCTAGGGGAGGGTTCATTGAACTCAACAGGTAAGTTTTTATCCCTCACGTCACTCTCAACCCCCTTCCTAGTTTCCAGTATTATTTACTTCTTTTTGTCCCCATGTACACCCATTGCTTAGCTCCCACTTATTAGTGAGAACATGTGGTGTTTGTTTTTCCATTCCTAGGATACTTCACTTAGGATAATGGTCTCTAGTTCCATCAAAGTTGCTGTGAATGACATTATTTCACTCCTTTCCATGGCTGAGTAGTACTCCCTGATATGTGTGTGTGTGTGTGTGTGTGTGTGTGTGTGTGTGTGTGTCTTACATTTTCTTTATCCACTCTTGAATTGATGGGCACTTAGGTTAATTCCATATCTTTGCAATTATGAATTGTGCTATGATAAACATTCAAATGCAGGAATATTTTTGATAAAATAATTTCTTTCTTTTCCTTTGGGTAGATACCCAGTTGTGGGATTACTGTATCAAATGGTAGGTCCACTTTCAGCTCTTTGAGGAATCTCCATACTGTTTTCCATAGAGGCTGTACCAATTTGCCATCCCACCAGCAGTGTATAAGCATACTTTTTCTCTGCACCCATGCCAACATCTGTTGTATTTGGCTTTTTAATAATGGCCATTCTGAAGAGGCAAATTGGTATCTCCTTGTGGTTTTAATTTGCATTTCCCTGATGATTACCAAAATTGAACATTTTTTCATATGTCTGTTGGCCATTTGTCTGTGTTCTTTTGAAAAATTTTGTTCATGTCTTTTGTCCACTTTTTGATGGTATTGTTTGTTTTTTTTCTTGCTGCTTTGTTTGAGTTCTTTGTAGATTCTGGAAATTAGTCCTTTGTCAGTTGTATAGTTCACAAATATTTTCTCCCATTCTGTAGGTTGCCTGTTTACCCTGTTATTTATTTCCTTTGCCATGCAAAGCTTTTTAATTTAATTATGTCCCATTTATTTATTTTTGTTGCTGCCATATTTGTCTTTGGGGCCTTAGTTATCAAATCTTTCCCTAGGCCTATGTCTAGAATAGTTTTTCCCATATTTTCTTTTAGAATATTTATGGTTAAATGCCTTACATATCAGTTTTTAACCAATCTTGAATTAATTTTTGTATATGGCAAGAGAAAGGAGTCCTGTTTCATTCTTTTGCATGTGGCTATCCAATTTTCCAAGCACAATTTACTGAACAGGGCATCCTTTCCACAATGTATGCTTTGTCTGTTTTGTCAAAGATCAGTTGGTCATAGCTATATGGTTTTATTTCTGGCTTTTATATCATGTTCCATTGGTCTATGTCTCTGTTTTTGTACCAGTTCCATGCTGGTTACTATAGCCTTGTAGCACAGGTTGAAGTCAAGTAATGTCATGCCTCCTAATTTGTTCTTTTTGCTTAAGATTGCTTTGGCTATTTGGGCTCTTTTTTGGTTCCAAATGAAGCTTAGGATTTTTCTAGATCTGTGAAGTAAGACATTGGTATTTTGATGGGAATTGTGTTCAATCTGTAAATCACTTTGGGCAGATTGTCAATGTTGATTCTACCAATCAATGAGCAGGGGATGTTTTTCCATTTGTTTGTGTCATCTATGATTTTTTTTCATCCATGTTTTGTAGTTCTCCTTGTAGAGATCTTTCACTTCCCTCGTTAAATATATTCGTAAGTATTCTATTCTCTTCATAGGTATCATAAATGGTACTGAGTCCTTGATTTGACTCTCAGCTTGACTGTTACTAGTATATAGAAATGCTACTGGCCTATATTGATTTTGCAACCTGAGACTTTGCTGAATTTGTTTGTGAATTCTAGAACCATTTTGGTGGACTCTTTAGGGTTTTCTAGACACAGGATCATGTCACCAGCAAACAGAGATAGTTCGACCTCTTCTTTCCCAATTTGGATGCCTTTTATTTCTTTCTCTTGCCTGATTGCTCTGGCTAGGATTTCCAATACGATGTTGAATACAAGTGGTGACAATGAGCACCCTTGTCTTCTTCCAGTTCTTAGGGGGAATGCTTTCAACTTTTCCTCATTCAGTATGATGGTAGCTGTCGTTTCTTATATATGGTGTCTATAATTTTAAGGTATGTTCCTTCTATGCCTCGTTTGTTGAGGGTTTTCATCATGAAAGGGTGCTGGGTTTTCTGCTCACTTTTTTAATGATAACCCATAACAAGCAGAAGTTCTTTACTTTAATGTAGTTTAATTTATCAATATTTTCCTTTATATTTAACAAAGAATATGTCTGGATTAAACAATATTTATTACCCTCAATGTCATAAATATATTCTCCTATGCTTCTACATACTATACTCCCTTACCTTTTTTTAATATTTAGATCTACAATCCACTAGAAATAATTCTGTGTATGTTATGAGGTTTTTCTGTTTTCTCAAAGTCCAATAATTTTACCAGGATATGGTTCACAATTGATCATTACTATTAACTTTTTTTTCTGGAATCTAGTTTACTCTTTTAATCTACAGGCTTACTGTTTACATCAGTTTAAGAAAGTTTTTTCCCTAAGGTATTATATATCTTAATATTTTCCAATTCTACTTGTTTTGTACTTTACTTCAGAAGCACTATTGCCTCCCCCAGGTATGTTCTATTTGTGAGATATTTGTAAGTGATTTTTTTAAAAATTATGCTAACTTCCCTACTTTCTTTTCTTTTATTCTCTCAAATATATCTCTTGTTTCATGAGTTCACAAAAAGGGGATGAGAATGAGGATAGAATGATAAATATTGCAAGACAATAACAGCAAAAAAAGGCAGCTAGGCACAAGAAATTGAATATAGTCATAATAAGTGGCATATAGATTCAAAGGACTGAGAAATCACATTGGTCTAAGGTAATAAAGGAATGCATCTCAGAGAAGTTAATGAGTTTGATGGTATGATAATGAGAACATTACTATGATAAAAGCCGAAATATGCATAATTGCTGATATTTTATATTTTCGTTATTTTAGCAATATATCTAAACACTATGGACTAAACTAACACTAAACAACACTATTACTTCTACCCAAAGATGATGTATTTTAAAATTAAGAGGACTTCATCAAATTAATTCATCTGAGGAGTAATGATTGCCCCTCCACTTCCAAACAAAATGAATAAAGCAAAACAGATAGAGGAAATGTTTTTCTACCAGTTAAACGATATCACCTTAGGTCTGAGACAGGTAGAATGGTGAGGAGGTCGAAGCACAAGTAGTAGAGAAACAAGGGCCCTGGACTGGCATTGGTTTCTGCACAGATGGGCCAAAATGACAGCATTGTAAATGGTGCAGGAAGTATAAAAGTGAGGAACAGAGTATGGATGACAACGACCCAAGCAGATGGCAGGTACACAGGTTAAAGTGCAGGGCTATGAAGTGAATTTAAAGGGAGATAAGTGAACCTACCACGCATGTGCTGATGGGCACTTGGGTTGTTTCCACATCTTTTCAATTGTGAATTGTGCTGCTATAAATATTTGAGTGTAAATGTCTTTTGTATAAAATGTCTTTTTTTCCTTTGAGTAATGGGATTGCCGGATTAAATGGTAGGTCTACTTTTAGTTCTTTGAGGTATTTCCATACTACTTTCCATAGAGGGTGCACTAGTTTGCAGTCCCAACAGCAGTGTATAAGTGTTCCTTTCTCTTTGCATCCATGCCAGCATCTGTTGTTTGGGGACTTTTTGATAAAAGCCATTCTCACTGGAGTTAGGTGATATCTCATTATGGCTTTGATTTGCATTTCCAGTTTAGGAAGCTTCATTCTAAAATGTTTAAAGTTTTTAAACTACCACAATATAGCAAGTAACTCAATGTACTGAACAATGAAAGGTTTTGAAGAAATATTTAATGAATATTCAAAAGTTTTAAAATCAATACATATTCTAATTTTTCTAGGAGTAAAATGGATTATTATAATTCATTTAGAAATATTTTACTCCGAAAATAGTTTAAGCCACACTTTTAAGAACATAGTTCTTACTACTAGCTCTAAAATATTAGAAAAAAGAATGTATATGTTAAATCTACAAAATGTCACAGTTTCTGTCATAATAGTATGTGCTTTTTTTATTGTCACAAGTAAGTAGTTTTCATTCTCAAGATATAGATATGTCATAATTTATATTTGTATAGCAAAGCCTGGCATTTCAGAGAAGTTTCCCTTATCTTCAGTTACTTCCCTGTTTTTAAAAATTGGAGAAGAAACAGCTGTTAAATGGTGAAATATATTTTAAACTATTTCAAAAATATTTGGCAGCAACTACTGGAGTGTTAGTAAAAGAACAGCTCTGTAAAAAAGGCAAGTTTATTTTGAATGTACTTTATTGAAAGAAAAATAATTTAAAATGAGACAAATTATTATTGAATGTGTATTATTGAAACTTATTAATGTGGAAAACAACTTTTAGTGAACTCTGTATTTCATCATTATGATTTTGAGTCTCCATAAATCTCTGTACACCTATTCATACATATAATATATTGAAAAAACTTCAAGTTCCTTGTGCTTTTTATAATCTGTGACTTTTTAAAATAAGCTTAATGACTTTACCCTTTTTTCCTACATTATAATTTCTACTACAGCTTTCAAATTAACCCTTACTTGAGAAAATAGACTATTTTATGACCCAATCTTCTTCTACAATAATTTCTGAAATGTTTTTGTGGTTTGAGTAATAATTCAAGTTTCTAGGCATATCTGATCATTTTACATAATACGTTTGTTTTATTCTTGGTCAAACTATGTTTCTATATCATTAAGGTAACTTTAAAGTATCCTTAAGGAATTTTTTTGTGGATAGATTAAAAGATAATTCCAATAAAAAGGAGGTTGTTATAATATTTCAAAGGATTTAGATAAAAAAAAATTCTAGTTGGCTTAACTTAAAATTGTACAATGATTTTTTAAATCATAGTAACAAGGATAGCCAATTCTGTAATTTTCTTTGGCAGACCAAAGAAGGTTTTATTAAAACAAACTTTAAGGAAATGAAGTTAGCAATATAGAGGGTAGGTATATATTATCTCAGGATTATTTTTCTCTTTGCTGAAATTCTTTAAGATGCCTATTGAAATTTCATACCAGTAATTATCACTAATTATGAGCATATGCCATGGCCAAAATTCAGATAGTCTATAAGCCATATAGAAAAAAGGTAGCAGTTTTTAGGCAATGAACTTATCATTAGTGCAAAAGTTAAATTCTTTCTCCAGTTGGCCTTGAAGTGTAAGGTATACTGTGTGTGCTACCACAAAACACCAATGGCTGACTAATCTATGACTAGGAAGCTGATTGGTTACAGTTTCCTATGATAATTCAGGATTCAAAGTTTATTTATTCACAAATAATCAAGAACTCATTAGGAATTTGAGTATAACTGAAGTACAATAAATTGTCTTTGTCATTTTATTTCAGAGTTTCAAAATTAGGTTTTAAAAGTAGTTCTTTATCTATGATCACCCTCAATTGAGTATGCCTGCCTAATTATTTAATTAAAAATAAAACAACTCAAATAACAACAGGCACCACTTAATTACAAACTGTCAGCTAAATTAAGGCCAATGTAGTTATTTGTGTAGCATTCCATGTGCTTGGGTGGTTGTAAAAGAGGAAGAAAAAATAGCACATTTCACTTCTGATCTTATAGCTAAGCCACATCTTCCAATGAAAATATGCACTATGTGAAAAGAATGAACAATATCCAAGATACTTAAGGTGCTAGGGAAATGGAACACATAGCAAAAGCCAAGCTTCTACTTACATAGGGCTTACTGTGTACAGAGTACAGTTCCTAGAGCTTTAGATATATAAACTGATCAAATTTGCACAGCAAACCTATGAGGTTGGTCCTATATTATCCCATTTTACAGATAAGGGCTAAAGCACAGAAAGGGTAAGGACTTGCCAAGGTCATGCACTTGGTAAATGGAAAAGCCAGGATTAAAATCCAGACAATTTGACTTCATAACCCATGCTCTTAACCAAGTAACAAAGTTTAGCCAGGCTCCTTTGCAGCTCTAGGGAGTGATACTTTAGCCAATTGCCCCAAAATTCTGTGACCAGTTTGGAGTCACTTTAGCTAGAATCTTTAATAGAGTGGCTAAACTTACGATTTTCTGCAATATCATTTCCTCCCCTACTTGAAAATTTATCCTAGAGCTCCCTACTTTTTCTACTCTCTTCCTTCATTGAAGAATAAGTATCCCTCTTCCTTTCCAAGGCTAACTAAAGGTTCCACTTTAGCACTTAATTCCATCTCCTACCATATCCTTTAAATAACCTCGATTCATAGCTGTCCTCACACTACCCATGCAATATTTCTTCCTTCACCCAAAACTGTATATTTGCATTTCTACTTCTTTGAGAAAAGAAACCTTTCCACAACCTGGCTTCTGTCTGCGGCTACCATCACATCTTTACTCCTTTATCCTTACTATGTTTATTTTAAGGAAAGATGACAGAAGTGGAGCCAAATCAGTCACCATGTTTTAATCAGAGATCAGAAAGGAATAATAATGTGAATTTTTCAATCACTGTGATGTAAAGAGAATAGGACTTGGAGCCAGAAGTCTACCTTGCTCAATGGTGTGAATTCTGAGCACGAATCATATGCGAGGTGGGAGTAAGGATATTTATCCCAGCAGGTTCTTGTGAGGATTATATGTGATCAAGTGTGAGAAAACCCTCCTCCAAAAGACTTTGTAACACAAGAAATAATTAGAAAATATTGGTCAAATATGAATCATAATGATTGTAATAACAAAGAACATTATCCTATGATGGTAAATGAGGAAAGAGATCACAATGGATGAAAAGGAGAGAGTACATGTGTGTGAGAGACAGACAGACCAAAATCAAAATGGAAAGAGAGAATGAGACTGTGTAGACACAAATCCCCAGAAGGTACTCCAGAATTCATTCATTCAGCAAATATTAACAGAGCACCTACCATGTTCCTGGCAGTGGTCACAGCACTTGAGATTCATACTGAACTAAGTAGACAGAATCTCCTACCAATTGACCGCCTACTCCAACAAATCAATCCTTCTAAAGAACCACCGTGATGGGTTCTTTCTTTGTTTGAAAGTTTTAAATAGTTCTTCATTATCTACTTAACAAATCCCCAGCTCCTTAAGCTGTCATTCAATGTCTTTTTTTGGTTTTTTGAACACCAATCTATTTTTTCAGCCTAATTTCTTATTATTTCAACTTTCCCCCTACATGAACTCTCAAAAGACAGAAAAAAAATAACATTTCCAAGATACTCTAGAACTCCTCTAGAGTTTTAGAATCAAAGTATATTAATATTTGAGTACAGCCAGGACATTTGAAAGGTTTGATAAGAGAGAGGAATTGTAGATGATGGAGCAGTGAAGGAAAATTGGACTAGAGGCAGACTAGAATGGGTATTATATGCCACACTAGGAAGTCTGGGCTTGTTCTTAATGGCACTGGACATTGTTTTAAGAAAGAAGTGATATGATCAGGTCTGAGTTTTCAAAAGGCAATGCTGAGGGGAATTGGAGAATGAATTTGAAGAGATATCAGACAGCATGGAAGGCAGCTGAGATAATATTGCCATCATGATGAGGGATGGTGATAGTTAAATGAATAATGAAGTGGAGCTGACAGTGTGAAGGATCTGGTTCTTAAGAAACATTTCAGGGTTATTATCAATAAGGTCAGGGACAAGTTGGCAGAATGGTTTAATGGTTATGTGGTTCTGGAATCAGACTGCCCTTGTCCCGTACCTGTCTTCCCCATTTACTAGCTTATAACTTTTATCCAGTTACCGTACCTCCCTTGATTCATTTTTCTCATTTGTAATGTAAAGATAAACACAGTGCCTACCTCCAGAGATGTGGTGAGAATTAAAGTCAATAATCCACACCAACTTCTTGGCACCAAAGCTGGCTCAGAAACAACTCTATGAATGTTAGCTATAAATTGTATCACTAAAATACTGAAGGTCAGATACATCATTTGGACTTTAGGTCTCCCTCCCAATTTTGTGTCTCCTCAAATTTGTTAAGTGTTCCTTATACTGTACATATATTACATTTCTATCACTATTGGATCATTTTTCATACCATCTATTTCACTCTGATTTCCATCTGCCAAAATCCAACCTAACCCCAGAGTCCATGGTTTAGTCATCTTTGAATTCTCAGCACTTAGTACATTTTAGATTTAAATTAAATTTGGTCAAAGTCCTCTGAAACCCTAACCAAACAATTTTTTCAGCCCCTTAACTTTGATGGGACCTTATATCATTCTTGACCCCCACAGTCTTGCATTTGAAGGCTTGATATACGTAACTACTGTCCTCTCATTGCTCGGCATGTCCCTTCACTACTACAAATCTTTTGGTGCCTTGCACATGATCAGATGGGCATCTTGGAAAAATAAATCTGATGCATAACTATTTAATGATTCACTCATTCACTCAATGACAAATAATTCAAAGGAAAGCTATCAACTAGATTATAAACTCCTTATTGCCATAAACTGACTCTCCTTGTAGTCAATACTTAACTTCTAATGTTTCATCAGCCTGGAACCTGTGGTAGGAGAGCAATCTGCAAGGTGCTCATTAAGTAATCTTCAGCTTATACAATATGGTCCTCTGTTGATTGCCTGCGGGTATTTTATTGTTCTCCCAAAATCTCTCCAAAAAGTAAAACTCAAATTTTCTCAATTAAGATAATTTTAACTTTTAAGCTCATGGCATGCTATAACTTAACAGAAATAATAGCTGTTTATCCTGTTTGAGTCACATCACATTTCACTGTGTGGGAAGCCATCTGAATGTTTCACAAACAGCAGTTTCAAAGGGTGCAAATATTGGTTGGCTTAACTTAGTTTGGCAACTCAAGGCTGCTATGACCAGTGATCTAAACCAGCACCATTGTTCCACTAAAGGATCCTGGGCAGGGCTTTAAAATGTCTTGGGAAGGCAGCCAGCCAAACACATGTGCCAAACAGATTTCCAAGTCCGGGGGATGGGAAAGAGGGAAATCTGCCTGAGCATGCTCAGGGCAGACAGCCGCCCCATGGTCACTTTTTCTGCAATCTGGTGTTGTGCTCCTGCCTGAGCCCCTGGCAGCCTGCCCTGACTGCAGCAACTCCAGGCCCTGTGGCACAGAACATTCACCCTGACATTACACCAGAATCAGGCTGCCTCGGCCTGTCACCAAGAGCCAAAAGACAAGATTCCGGTGCATTCGAAGCAAATGCTATTGAGGGATGCCAGGAAAACTGTGAGCCTGGGGCCAATTTGTGAAGCAAACCATCTCACATATTCTTGCTTAACCTAGGAACAAAACTCCTGTCATTTGAAAGCATTAGTACATACATGCTCTTTCATTCCAAAGATACCATAATCACTCTGTATCTGATAACCTCTGTTCTGCTACCCACAAACAGTTGTTATATTTATCTATCAGACACACCAGTAAGTATCTGTACACTCCATCCTACATCCCTTCCCAAGGGATAGACCTTACGGGGGACGTAGACAGCAAAAGCCATCTATCACTTCCTCTTCTGCCAATCAGAAAACAGGCTAGCCAGGTTCCTTCCCACCTATTAGAAACATGTGCCTCTGATTCAAAGACTTTTGGTTGATGTGAGTCTCAGAATCCAAACATAAATTCCAAACATTGATTAACGGAATGTGTGATTAGGTTAATTCAACAATAGACAGTTAAAATCCAACCATATTCAAAGTCTAGCTCAAATATAAATTTCATGCAAATCAAAAATGTGCACTCCCCAATTAATTATTAAAACAGTAAAATGTATACAGTCATTCAACATTCTTTCCAATGTACAATAAAATTTGTAGGGTAATTTTAAAACCATCTGTACTTTTGCTTTTCTCTATCCAAATGGCCACTTTCTCTTCCCCAACACCAAAACCCAAAAACCCTTTGATTTTGGAATTCTTTTCTGAAACCCACTATTATTTGGACGACTGCTTGAAAAATGTCAATATTCTTACAAAACAAATTAAATTTATATTTCCCATGATAAAATAAATAATTTTGCATGAAAATGTTAAACTGCCATCTAAACAAACACTCTTTTAAAAGTTGGGCATGATTCAATTTGATAGATATTTATTAATGCATACTGTAGGTTGATTCCAAAGCTAGATACTATATACAATTTTAAAAGCTCCCTCAAGGAGCTTATAATCTAATGGGTAAAATAGATATGAAAATATCTAACTATAACATAAGGTATAATGACATAAGAACTAAAATTAACCACAAACATGTTATAAGAGTAAAGTGAGAAGAACTATTCATCTTGATGAAGGGAAGAAGTGAATGTATCATAAAGAAGGTAGTACTTGAGTACCTTGAAAAATGAACAATATTTCATCGCACAAAGTAACTATAATCAACAATAAGTTAGGGTATACTTCAAGATAACTAAAAAAATGGAATTGGAATGTTCCTAACAAAGAAATGATAAATACCTGAAGTGTTGGATACCCCAATTATCCTGATTTAATTAATTCATACTGTATGCTTGTATCAAAACATCACATGTGCCCTACCTATAAAAATATACAACTATTATGTACCCACAATAATTAAAAATAAAATAAAAGCACATCCCAGTGAGGAAAAATGAGTAAGATTGTGATAGAAAAGAGATGAAAGAATATTCCATTCTCTAGAATATCATGCCTTAAAAGTATAAGGAGGATGCAGGGCCTGACAAATAGTATGGAATGGCCAGAGTGTGTGGAGGATTAGCATAGGAGTGGGGCTTTTTTTTTTTTTTTTTTTTTTTTGAGGCAGAGTCTCACTCTGTTGCCCGGGCTAGAGTGCCATGGCATCAGCCTAACTCACAGCAACCTCAAACTCCTGGGCTCAAGCAATCCTTCTGCCTCAGCCTCCCAAGTAGCTGGGACTACAGGCATGCGCCACCATGCCCAGCTAATTCTTTTTTCTGTATTTTTAGTTGGCCAATTACTTT
>CAUYPO010056610.1:0-14279 GCA_963574435.1 Cheirogaleus major
GTAGTCCCAGCTACTCGGGAGGCTGAGGCAGGAGGATTGCTCAAGCCCAGGAGTTTGAGGTTGCTGTGAGCGAGGCTGACGCCACAGCACTCACTCTAGCCTGGGCAACAGAGTGAGACTCTGTCTCAAAAAAAAAAAAAAAAAGAAGACTGCTTGAGCCCAGAAGTCTGAGGCTGCAGTGAGCTGATTGTACTACTGTACTCCACCCTTGGTGACAGAGTAAGACCCTGTCTCTAAAATAAATAAATACATAAAAAATAAAATAGCATTTTAGAAGAATAGTTAATGGTATGGGAAAATACTCACAATAAACAAAACAATACTTGAACAGTTTTCTGACAGACCCAAGAGGGTTTAAGAACTAGGAAATTTTGCTACGGAGGATAGTCTGAGGGAAAAAAATATGAAAAAAAAATAATATAAAAGAAAAACAACTAGAAAGCTAGTTGATTAGACTAATAATCATTTAATAGATATTTTCTTAAGATCTAGTCTAAAAGGATTATCTAGCTACTCTTTTTTTCCAAAAACAATCTCAATCAAGAGAAGATCATCAAATCGACTTGCTCTTCTCTTAGAGCAAGCATGAAACAAAACTATTAATATGATAGATGCTTAAAATCCATCTGATGGAGAAGCTGCTTTAACATCAGTATGATCCCCCCTCTTTTATTAAAAGTCTACAAAGAGATTGAGGCTGGGCGTGGTGGTTCATGCCTGTAATCCCAGCACTTTGGGAGGCCAGGTGGGAGGATGGCTTGAGCCCAGGAGTTGGAGGTTGCAGTGAGCTAAGATGATGACACTGCACTCTAGCCCAGATGACAGAGAAAGACTGTCTCAGAAATAAATAAATAAATAAAAGAAATAAAATTGTAACAGGGGAATGGCTTGAAAAAGGGTAAAAATGTTTTCTGCCTTTCTAAAACTTCCCCCACCCTTTTTGGGAATTAAAACCTGCATCCCTGCCTCAGGCCTGAGGTCAGGAGGGGCATGGGAGTGTCCGTTGTTCTTTGTAGTACAGGATATGGCTTAAGGGAATTGTCCAGCTGAGGGAGATTTTCTTAGCCAAGATGGGATGAATCAGAACCATCACCTATAGTTGAACAGCAATAGTCTGAAGCTGAAAACCTCTCCTTTAAAAGCTCTGTATTTCTGCTCAGAGGCAGGACATGGTACTTTAAGATGCAAGTCTGTCAACCTCCTCATTTGCTGGCAAATTAATAAACTTCTATTTCCCTCTCCCCAAGACACTTTCATGGTTCTTCTGATTCGGCCTCGGTGACCAAATAAATTTAGAGATTGAGAGAAACTATTAAAATGTCAATACTAGTCACCTGTTGTTTCTTCTATGGTTTATAAATGCTCTATAATGTATACTATTATTTTTATAATTAGGAAGAAAGTTTGATTTTTCAAAGTTAAAAGAAGTATTACCTTAGATTCTAATGATTATTTTACATTTGTCAAAGACACAATGGAAGCTATATTCCTTGTGCTGCTTGATTTCTCTTATGAGAAAGGGAACCTGGATTCCCATGCAGGCCTCAATGTGGCTGGGAAGTTGCCAGGCACACTAGCTACACCTGGGTGTCCCCGTTGGGCATAAACAATCGCACAGAACATCAATATCAGACAAGGTCAAGCTGTGACCATGATGGATCAAAAACAAAACAAAACAAAACCAATACCCTTCCCTAATCATGTTTGAACATAGGCAAAAATGTGAACCTTGTTCAAAAGGGCTAGAACCAAAAATAAGTGTTCATCAAATACTGGAGGCATCTTTTAAAAAATCATTTTCTGAAATTGAATAGCTGATGCTGACAAGCAATATATTTGAAGAGAAAATTTGCCTAACTCAATGTATTTCAAAACTTTTCACCTAGATCCGCAGGAAGAAATACAGTTGGTTTTTTTGAACTCCTGAACACAGTTGGGATCTAGAACATACATACATATATAAATCTAAAACAAAAGTTTATGAATTTTTTTTGAGGTAGGGTCTTGCTCTGTTGCCCAGGCTAGAGTGCACTGGCATCATCACAGCTCACAGCAACCTCCAACTCCTGGGCTCGAGTGATCCTCCTGCCTCAGCCTCCCAAGTGCTAGGATTACAGGCATGAGTAACCATACCCAACCTAGATCTTTTATTTTCAGAGCCTGCAATAAACAGCCCTCAATTTATTTATTAATTTATTTATTTTTCTAACCTTCAGTTTACTTTTTTTTCTTTTATCTTACATTTTGCTTTTTTTTTTTTTTTTTTTGACTTTAGGAAAACGCAGAAGCTAACCCTCAGTTTAAAAAGCACTGTGAGCCAGGTGTAGTGCCTCACGCCTGTAATCCTAGCACTCTGGGAGGCCAAGGCAGGAGGATCGTTTAAGCTCAGGAGTTCAAGACCAGCCTGAGCAAGAGCGAGACCCTGTCTCTACTAAAAACAGAAAGAAATTATCTGGACAACTAAAAATATATAGAAAAATTAGCCGGGTGTGGTGGTGCATGCCTGTAGTCCCAGCTACTCCTTGGGAGGCTGAGGCAGGAGGATCCCTTGAGCCCAGGAGTTTGAGGTTGCTGTGAGCTAGGCTGACGCCATGACACTCTAGCCTGGGCAACAGAGTGAGACTCTGTCTCAAAAAAAAAAAAAGAAAATTTAATTTATTCATCAAGAACAATTAAGTCAGGTGCTATTCTAGTTGCTGAAGTATGGAAATTAGCAAAACAAAGTCTTCAATCTCATGGAGTTTATGCTATAGAGACACACTGTCCAGTACAGCTACTAGACATGGGCATTTAAATTTAAATTAATTAGAAATTAAACAGTCAATTCCTTAGTCACACTAGCCACAGATCACGTACTGTAATAGCCACACGTGGTGGCTAGTGGTTACTATACTGGACAGAGAAGCTACAGAACATTTTCATCATCGCAGAAAGTTCTTTCGGACAGTTCTGTTCTACAGGAAGGAAACTTCTAACTTCAGTAATGATTTGTTAAGGGTACACGAAGAAGTCTAGAAAAAAAGAACAGTAAGAATTAATTAACATATCTCAAAATGAAGAGGTTCGTACAACACACCCGGAATAGTACAGCTTGGCTGGTTCATTCCTAACCACCTTCTGTCACAATCATATACTGCATTCCAACCCCCTCTGCCTAATTCCTTGTTAACCCAACTACATTTTCAGTAACTTGACTACTTTCTACACTGCAGCTAACCAGCTAAGAATTTCTCATCAAAGGTAAATGGTATTCTGGTTTGCAAATCAACTTCTTAAGAGTTTGGTAAATATAAATGTTTCCTTGAAACTGAACCTGACCCAGTGAGCAAGTGATCACCTCTAAGCTGAGAACCAGACTCTTTGCACTGTGGTTACAGCAGGGACTACCAGCTGCCTACATATTTCCTTAGTAATAAAATTCTGATTTTATTTAGACTAGTTTGCTGCCTTTCTTGCAACTGTATTACAAGCACATGCCTCCACATAATTTGAAGAGTTCCTTAAAAAGGAGACACACAGCAGAATGAACCCCTTTTTTCCTTCCTTCTTCTCCAGGTCTGCAAGATGGATGTGATGGCTAGAGTTCCAGCATCATTGTATACCATATGGATGGTGGAGAAGAAAGGAAGAGACTGGGTCTCTGATGCTCACGGAGCCACCATATCAGTCTAGGCTACATACTCCTGAATTTCCTTTATATGAGAAAATAAACCCTCATGTGTTTAAGCCATTGTAGTCAATCCCTAAATGATAAAATGATGAGCCCTCCTAACGTGTTTTTCTCATATGAGGACTTGTGTGAACAGGCTAGAATACATTTTCTTTTTCTTTTTTTGAGACAGAGTCTCACTCTGTTGCCCGGGCTAGAGAGCCATGGCATCAGCCTAGCTCACAGCAACCTCAAACTCCTGGCCTCAAGCGATTCTCCTGCCTCAGTCTCCCAAGTAGCTGGGATTACAGGCACGTGCCACCCCGGCTAATTTTTTCCATTTTTAGTAGAGACATGGTCTCGCTCTTGCTCAGGCTGGTTTCGAACTCCTAACCTTAAGTGATCCTCCTGCCTCTGCCTCCCTGAGTGCTAGGATTACAGGTGTGAGCCACCTCACCCGGCCATTCAAGAGGCTTGAGAAAGCCTTCACTGATCATCTTTAGATGTCCATTTGTTTTCAGATCTCCTTCACTCACTTTTAGCTTCCTCCAGTTACCCAGTGTCCTCCGGAGTGTTCAGTACAGTCCAAGACCATATTCCCAAGAGGGTCCCATTTCTTGGCTCTTCCATTTTGACTTTTCCATCATGCCAATCACTATTCTGGTTTTGAACTCCTGACCTTGAGCGATCCACCCGCCTCGGCCTCCCAGAGTGCTAGGATTATATGCGTCAGCCACCGCGCCTGGCCTTGCCAATCACTATTCTGTGTCCTGCTCTTTCACAGGGGTTGCTCTGTTACTCTGAGTAGTTTGCTATTTGATTCATGAAAGATTGTTAATGCATTATAATCGCCTGATGACTTGATTTACTAGAATGAACACTTTTTTTTTTTGAGACAGGGTCTTGCTGTCACCCAGGCTGGAGTGCAGTGGCATGATCATAGCTCAAACTCCTGGGCTCAAGTGATCCTCCTACTTCAGCCTCCCCGGTAGCTGGGACTACAGGTTCCCGTGGCCTGACGAAGCTTATTTTTGTTGTTGTTGCTGTTGAGACAGGTCGCTATGTTGCCCAGGTTGGTCTCAAACTCCTGACCTGAAGCAATCCTCCCTCCTGGGCCTCCTAGGGTAAGTCTGGATCTAACTCATTCAAAATTGGAACTTCTGTGCAAATTCCAGTTCTAAGGGAGCACAAAATATTTGTAGAATGGAACAAGGTCTTAGATTTCACACTAAGATGTGACTAAAAGGGAAGGTTTCTGTCTTGTTATTTTAAGTGCCTAGTTATTGTGTTTAAAAGGCCTTCATTTAACACTTGGGGCAGATGGGAAGCTCCCTAATTTTTGTTTGTTTAACCTTTCAGCACCAGAGATAAAATTTCAACTTCATCTTAAAGCGACAACGTAGCTCTTTTTTCAAACAAAGGACATAATGCAAGACCAAATGCAAAACAGAAAAGGAAAGAGCTCTAGCTGTCCGACACATAAATACCACACGCTTCCAAATACAGGACTAATCTGAAAGAGATGGGAAAGTTGTGCAAACTCGCGTGACACCGTCCCTCCTCCCAAGTCCCGCTGCGCCCCCCACGATTATTCCCCAGAGGCCGAGCAGGACAACTTGGGTCCCACCAGCCGGACTCAGCTGTGCCCCCGCAAAGGCGTCCGAAAACTCTAGCTGGGGCAGCCTGGGGCAAATGTTGAAAAGTTCCCAGATGCCCTTGGAGGTCAGAGAAGCTAGTCAAGAGCCCAGTCCCCTGCCCTCATCCTCGTGGACAGCCCCGCGGTCTCCCTCAGCTCTCAAGCGCCCAACCCTCCCTGACCACAAAGTCCCCCTGCATCTGTTGTCATTTGGACTCCCAGAAAGCGGCTGTAACTTAAGCTGGGAGAGGGGTGCGGCGGAAGCTTGAAGAGCATTCATCTAGGAACCACCCAGGCCGAGCACGTCTCCCGGCGGCCTTGGGGGTAGGGTGGGGCAGGGCCAAACAGAGTCCACTTCGCCGATTCTCCGCAACCTAGGCGGGGAGAACCGCGCCAGCCCCTCTCACTCCGCTCCTCTGTGTTCTCCTCCCCTTCTCCGGCGCGCCATGCCGGACGCAGCATCCGGCCTCCACGCCAAGTCCCCGGATGCTCTCCTCCCCTCGCCCCGCCCCCGATGCAGTCCCGCCCCCGCGCGGCTCTGCGTGACACGTCACCGCTTGCGGCGCTTCCGGAGGCGCAGCCGGCGATGACGTAGAGGGACGTGCCCTCTATATGAGGTTGGGGAGCGGCTGAGTCGGCCTTTTCCGCCCGCTCCCCCCTCCCCCCGAGCGCCGCTCCGGCTCCACCGCGCTCGCTCCGAGCTGCCGGCTCCTGCTAAGCTAGCGCCGCCGCCGTCGTCTCCCTTCAGCCGCCATCATGATTATCTACCGGGACCTCATCAGCCGTGAGTCCTCACTGCACTGTCTCTGCTGCCGCACACAGGGGACGAGGGGGCGGTGGGAGCGGGGAAGGCGGACGCCGCCGCCGGCGTGGCCTGGGAACGCTGGCGGCCCCTCCGCGAGCTAGGAGAGGGTCGGTGCCCAGGGCACGCGCCGGGGTCTCGAGCGCCCGGGGAGGGCGGAGGCCGCGAGCGTCCGGCCAGCGCGGGAAATGGCGGCGCCGGCTCCCGGCCTCGGGCGCGCTCTGACCGGCGGGTCTGTGTCCCCGAACAGATGACGAGATGTTCTCCGACATTTACAAGATCCGAGAGATCGCAGACGGCCTGTGCCTGGAGGTGGAGGGGAAGGTGAGTCGGCCGGGCATGCGCGTGGAGGAAGCGAGGCCGGGCGGGCTCGGGTTTCCGCCGCTCCCCCGCCCGAGGTTGTGCAATCCTCTCCGCCACCTCCTGGCGGAGGAGACTCTTTCCGGGCTCGGGTTTTTCTAGAAAAGTGGAGGCGGAGCGGAGCCTGAAAATAGGTCCGCCACCTCTGCGCCCATCCCCCTCTCGGTGCTGTCCAGGACATGTTGTGTTAGGGAGCACCAAGCCCTTAAGCATGTGCCGTGCCACCGGGGACCCCACAACTGGAAAAAAAAACTTTGGCTTGCTTGTAAGTGACCCCGTTTTTGTACGTATCAACAGTTAGTTCCTTTTCGGGAAATCCATGAGTCACAGATTTTTTCCCCCCCATATGGTGTCTTCCCGGTTTTCATTAAGAACTTACTATGTTTGTTGAGAGGGTGACGGGCGCATGAACTGCTGGTATAGGTGTTTTGGATTCGTGTTTTTGTTTTTGCAACTAAACTGCTTTTTCTTAATGCAGATGGTCAGTAGGACAGAGGGTAACATTGATGACTCGCTCATTGGTGGAAATGCTTCCGCTGAAGGCCCTGAGGGTGAAGGTACCGAAAGCACCGTAGTAACTGGTGTTGATATCGTCATGAACCATCATTTGCAAGAAACCAGCTTCACAAAAGAAGCCTACAAGAAGTACATCAAAGATTACATGAAATCGTAAGTAATAATTGACAACACCCAGCTGATGTCTAGGATCTTTAAGGATTTAGGGATTGGCTAACTTTTAAGTTTGTTTTGGCAGTAGACATACTTGAGAAACTTGTTGAGCCCACAGACAAGGGTGTGAGCATACAGTCTGGTATTAAGTTTTTAGAATGAAATAGTACTCAGAAAATAGTTAACATGGGCTGGGTGTGGTGGGTCACGCCTCTGATCCTAGCACTCTGGGGAGGCTGAGGCAGGAGGATCACTCAACGTCAGGAGTTTGAGACCAGCCTGAGCAAGAGCGAGACCCCGTTTCTACTAAAAATACAAAGAAATTAGCTGGACAGCTGAAAATATTATATAGAAAAAAATTGCCAGGCATGGTGGCGCAGGCCTGTAATCTCAGCTACTGGGGAGGCTGAGGCAGAAGGATCGCTTGAGCCCAGGAGTTGGAGGTTGCTGTGAGCTAGGCTGATGACACAGCACTCTAGGCCGGGCAACAAAGTGAGACTCTGTCTCAAACAAACAAAAAAAAATAGTTAACATGAAATTTGGAATTGTAAATAATTCTTTTAAAGATCCCCTCTATAAACGAGTGATTTTTTTGACAGCTAGTTGCTCTTTTCAGTGTTGTAGAGTTTGTTTAGTTGTAGTTTGGGTTTTAACTGAAAAAATCAAATTTGCTCAACTCAGTGCGTTAACTTATTAATAAAATGTTGTTTTAGAATCAAAGGCAAACTTGAAGAACAGAGACCAGAAAGAGTAAAATCTTTTATGACAGGGGCTGCAGAACAAATCAAACACATCCTTGCTAATTTCAAAAACTACCAGGTAAATACCTTAAATATTTGGACATAAACATTGTACAATTTTAACTGCAAGGGCAAAAGGTTAGTTGCTTCATTAATCTTTAGGTAATGTAATTGTGGCTTTGAGCTGTTTAAATACTTACTAACTTCATTTCTACACTAAGATTCCAGGTACAGAAAGTAGCCTCCCCTGTTCACAAGTGTTTAATCTCCTAAGTGTTCTTCAGTTTTCTGTTTACAATTCCAGTGTGTCTTCCTTGCCACTGGTGTTCTTTTCTGATGTATCTTAGCTTGTTAGTCCTGTTTTTGGAAAACTTCAGTGACTACTGAGATTTAATTTAAAAACAATACAACCTGACTCTTTCATTTTCTAGCTTTCACACATCCCCTGGCTATAAGATACTTTCCTCTATATTCTGCTCTTTCTATCACTGTCAGCCTTCTGTTGCCTGTGCTTGACTACATAAGCAGGCTTGTAGGGTTTGGAGTTGTATCTTAGGGGTTAAAAGAATAAAAGTTTCCAGAAAGTCTGAAGTGTTCTTGGATTGTTCTCTACTCTTCATTTTGTTCATTATTGGTCCCTTAATCAGGTGAACAGATGTTTGTGATGAGTGAGCATTTCTCTTAGGCATCAGAGCTTTTAGTTGTGGAAATTCTCTTGATTTTTGTAGTGTTATGAAACAATTCTTTGTAGTTTTGATACGACGCATTTATATGTAATCTAATTTTGGGTATTTGTTTGCTTCCCAAGTTCTTTATTGGTGAAAACATGAATCCAAATGGCATGGTTGTTCTACTGGACTACCATGAGGATGGTGTGACCCCGTATATGATTTTCTTTAAGGATGATTTAGAAATGGAAAAATGTTAACAAATTTGGCAATTACTTTGGATCTATCACCTGTCATCATAACTGGCTGCTGCTTGTCACTCACACACCATACCAGGACTTAAGACAAATGGGACTGATATCATCTTGAGCTCTTCATGTATTTTGACCATGATGTATTTGGAGTGGAGGCATTATTTTTAACGAAAAAATCATGTCATGTAGATTGTCTGAAAATAAAATGCATTTAAATTAAACGAACAAACAAAACCCAAACCAAGCAAACGAAAGCAATCTTGTTATTTAAATTTTCATTGTAATTATTGTTGAGGTTAAGTATCTTTGTATATAATGGTTGGGTCTCTGAGTTTATTTTTCAGTGGGTTGCCAATTTATCACTTTTACTGGTTTTCTATTGGGTTGTCTTTTTCTTACTGAGTTTTAGGAGTTCGTAGGATATTAATTCTGTCTGTGTTAATATTTTCTTACACTTAACGGTTTTCATCAAACATAGTTTATATTTATTCTGTAGTCAAATCTGTCACTTCTTGCTCTTACCTAAGTTTTGTTTCTTGCCTGGAAGTCTCCTCTCATTCCAAAACTAAAACTAAACTGAAACTAAGATACAGAGATAGAGATAGGGATTAAGAGAAGAAGAATGAGAAGAAGAAGAATAAGAATGCTTCTATATTTTTTCTAATCATTTTATATTATTTTTTATATTTATATATGTCTTTAGTTGGGATTTTTTCCTTTTGTATAATCTGTGAGGTAGGGTTCTAAACAGTATTCCCACTGGGTAGGCAATGACCCAAGCACACTGTATTAATGAATCCCTTTACTCTTTCCCCACCCATTTTAATTATCACTTTATCATATATTATAGTTCTTTTAAACTTTTATCAATTTGTTGGGTAAAACTTAGTATAATAATACCATTGTTATTTTGATTTACCTTACACTGATTACCAGTGATGATTAAATCAGTGGGTTTAAAATTTTACACTGTGCTTGCTTCTTGGAATAAATACCAATTGCAATGGAGGCTTTAGTCTTGTACAATATTGTTGGAATGTATTTACCTAAATTAATTTAAGAATTTTAAATCAAAATTTAAAAGTAAAATTTGCTTGTAGTTTTCTTCCTATTTATTTTCTTTGTCAAGTTTTATTTTCAGGTTCTGTTTGTGAAGATACATTTGGAAGCTTCCTATCCCTGCCTCCTTTATTTTGGAAAAGCTTAAATACTATCCCTCAATAGTTTTTAAGACTCACAGATCATTGAGGTCTGTTCTTTACGAAAGATAAATCTTTCGGTTCTTTCCATGGTAAGTGTTCAGCTTTAAACTTTTCTAGTTAATTTTGATAATGTATAGTGTCCTAGAAATTCACATATTTAACTAAAAATCTAAACTATTATATTTTAAAGTAAGCATGATTATTCATATATATATGTATATCCTTTTTTCCATTTATTTTCCCTTCATAAATTTACTTGATAAACATACTAAAGCTTGGAGTAATCGGTAAGTGTTTTCCCCAGGTTACATAACTAATAAGTGGTAGAATCTAATCCCTCTGTAAGCCATGTGAATACAGAACTCATCCTGAACCATTGTATTATGCTGTCTTTGAAGGAGCAGTCTCATTGTAGTTATGTTATTGTATGCCCATTTGTATATTTATTTGATATATCAGAAACCTAGGAGTTTGCATTAAATATCTTGCTGCTTTTTAAAATCTTCTCATTGTATTTTTAATAATTTTGCTTTATATATTTCAATGGGGTGCTATTCGGCATATAAAACTTGACATTTGACTTTCTTAGAGATTTGTAACTTCTACATTATAACACACTTCTTTATCCTATTTAATAATTTTTCCCTGAGATATATTTTATCCATACAGTCACCCCTGTTTAAGTGTATTTATTTTGCCTGGTACATATTTCTGACTTCTCTGCTCTTCTAAATTACAAGTGATGCTTGTTGATTTCCTCATCTGAGAATCTTTGTCTTCTAAAAGATTTAGATTTTTATTATCTACTTTTATGCTTTTTATTTTTAATGCTTCTTTGCTCTCACTCTGCTTTTACTTGCTCAGCCTCTAGATCTATTTTCTTCAGTTACCTGGGAATTTTACATGCTAATTTTTCCTTTAAAATTTTTTACTATTCAATTATACTCTAACGCCAGTAAGTCTAATAGTATAGAATTGCACAGAACAAACACAGACATCCTCTTACCCTGTCGCTGATCCCTCCATTTTCATGCATAATCCTGTGAATAGTTATGCGTGTTTGATTAGTCTCTTTTTTTGCATTTTATTGCTATTTATAAACACATTTCTCTCTTTTTTCACCTGTCAACAATGTTATAATATACTACACCTATTTTTCAGAGGCTCATTTGTTCCCTTAGCAAATATTTCCTAGTCAGGAAATATTTTCATATTAGTAGATTATATGTAAACCACATTCTTTTTAATGGAAACAAATAATTAACTGTATGAATATCCCATAATTAATTTAAACATTACCTTTTTTTGGTGGCATTAAAGTTTACATTTTTTCTATTACATGCAATTCTACAATAAGCATTGTTGACTATGTAAGTTTACTTGTGTGCAGTAGTCAGGATTGGCTTCATGCACATGTGATCCATGCAGTTGTAAAAGAGCATTTGTCCCTAAAAATGTATAATTCATATATTAGTATGGTAATCTCTTTTGGTTCCTAACAAATCAAGAAATCTACATTTGATCAAGGGATAGAATGTAGGAGAGCCATTTGAAGAATAACAGGAAATATCAATAGATTGAACTTAATGTAACCAAATATATAAATTGACTCAAAAGCAGACACCATTGTATATTCATTATAGTACTGATTATGGCGTTGGGTGTTAATATTTAAAGAAAATTTATAACAGGAAAATAATTAAGATTAAAAAATAATTATCTGTTTCTTCTGCAAATTAAAAAAAACCCTCTATTTTAATAGTGGCCCCCAGAAAATACTTAGCTCCCAAGAGAGAGTCATTTGTAATGATCTAAAGTCTATCTTGGCAAGGGCCTGCAAAGTAAAGAACTCGAGCCTCCCTTCCTTCTCTTTCTGCAATGGAAACTACACGTAGGGATTACATCATTGGTTCAGACAAATCGTACTTTACATATTGGCCAAGGCCCTGAAATGATGATGGGAATCAGTGCTTTCCTTATCAATTCCTATTTTAATTGTGTGAGGGAGCTAGTGTTTAAATAAACTAAAAAATGTTTTATTAAAGCTTAGATAAATCAATGCCCCTTTTTGTTTTCAATGAGAACAACCTTTGGCACTCCTTTTTTCTTGACTTACAACTTGTCGTTTATGGATTATCTAAATGTGTGCCCCAGGGATGATCCAGCTGGACTCTGCCCCAGAAACAGGAAAAATACAGCTTTTCAGAAGGGAGTTTGACCCAAAACTGGGGACAGGCAGCAATGGGGGTTTCTTGGTCTAAAGGTGCATGTGCCCCACAGAGCCTGCAAATGATGCTCTAGGGATCCCCTCCCCTCTACACAATTCCACAGAAAGCTGTGGTTTTTACTAAAAGGAAGAGGTTGAAATTGAGAGGACTCTTCTGCTCTCAGAAGACAAAACATTCTGTTAATACGCGTATCTTGCCTCCCTGTCTTCATTTCCAGATTCAAGAGTTTGTCCTCATTTGCCAGGCATAATTTTTCTTTCCTCAGGCAGGGGTCTGCTCTCAACATGCCCTGCCCACCTACGGGCAACCTGTGAGAGTTACTTCGGACATAACTTAATTAAGCCTGAGCCTTCAACAGCTGCAAGGCAGCTGTGTGCAGACTTCACTCCCTTCCCAGAGAAGGGCAGTCTCTGTGTTCCCTGATCTGTGTTTTTCTTTGAGGGCTCTTGTCCTGAGGGAGCAGCTTCTCCTTCTACCGCTTTGGTTTTGCAACAGATAAAAAGCTGAGTAGTTACAGAACAGAGACTGTAGCAATAACTAGGGCCTGTGAGTTATTTAACTCAGGAGGCCAACTGTGGTTCTTCAAGTTGGAATAAATTCCTAAAACTTTTAACAGGTATTTTAGTATTTTGCTGCCTTTGGTCTTGCCTAGCAGAACATCCTTGAAATTAAAAACAGTAGATTTCCATTTATTCTTGGGAAAGTTAGAACCCTGGGGATCCTACTTTATGAATTTTGTTTTCTCTTCTCTATAATGGAGACTTTTTTGATTTTAGGCTGTGTTCCCATGAAGTTAATTACAAATCTTGTTTGTTCACTTACCTCAGTGTATGAAAAAATCTCTTTCATACCTGCTTCCCCTTTCTCCCCACCAAAGTTGCAAATTGTTTGAGAGCAAGGGTCAGACCTGTTTTTTTTATTCCTCTCTCTTAATCCCCAAACCCTAGCATATTGGACAGAACAAACACTCTTTCCTTATTGTTGAATGAATTTATAAGGGAAGGAAGGAAGTTCAGTTTTTGAGTAATTACTATGTTATATGCATAGCTCTGAAAAAGCAGAAAAGAAAATCAAACTGAAACTAGCTTTATATATTTCCTGAGGGCACACTATATTTCTGGCTCATAAATGATTTGCATGTGATTTATCCATTTATTAATACATCATTTTTTAAAAAGTTCTATTATTGTTCCCTCTTTGCAGATAAGGAAGCTGAAGCCCCGAGCTAGGATGTTAAGATTAAGTGAACTATTGGGACTGAAAGACCAGTTGTAGAGATAGGGGCAGGGGGCTTCTGTGAGTGGGCAAAGGAGAAGAAAAAGAAATGAAAGTAGGCTTTATACAACAAACGAAGGCAGAAATTGTCGCATTGTATAAAATAGCAAACCCCTTTTATATGTTGCTGATAAGAAAGGCACTTTAAATATAAAGATACAACAGATTAAAATTCAAAGAATGGAAAATATATACAATGCTGCTACTAATAAAAAGGAAGCTGGAATAGCTATATTAATATGAGACAAAGTATATTTTAGAGCAAAAGATACTGCCATGGAGAAAGAGGCTCATTTCATAATGATAAAAGGCCAGTTAATAAAGAGAATGTAATAATCCTAAACTTTTATGTACCTAATAAAAACATCAAATATGTCAAGCAAAAACTGACAGAACTGAAAGGAGAAATTTACAAATTCACAATTACTTTCAAAGAAATTTTTAACTCCCTTTCTCAAAATGTTTAGGACAAGTAGAAAGTCAGGGAGAATATGAAAGACTGAAGAACATGGTCAACAAACCATACATAATTTGATTTTTTTATGATTTTCTTTCTTTTTCTTACTTCAAAATACTAAGCGGGTACAAATGTTTTAGGTTAAATTGATCACTTTTGTAATGCTTGAGTCCTGGCTAAAGGTGTGCCTGTTACCCAAATAGTGTTCATAGTAACCGCTAGGTAGGATTTTTCCCTCCCCTTCTCCCCTATCCCTCCTGGTTGATTTCCACTGAGTTTTAACTCCTTCTGTGCACATGTGTGCTCATAGGTTAGTTCCAATTTAATAGTGAGTACATG
>CAUYPO010056611.1:0-48782 GCA_963574435.1 Cheirogaleus major
TGAGATGGGGAGAAGATCAATATGGGTCTGGGGAGCGGAGGGCTGGGAACCTGCTGGGTGTAGGGAAAGGGGAGGATTCCGAGGGTGAGGTTCCATGGTCGAGTCCTGTGTGTGTTTGAGAACCTGCTGCTCAGAAAGGGAAGCTCCAGGGGGGACCAAGGGCAGACCTGGTGCCCTGGGGGCTCATGCTTAGTGAGGGGAGGAAACAAATACCGATCAGAGTGGAAATGGCGTCCTTGAACTGAGGTGCGACAAGGAAGAGGGCCCCGAACAATCTATTTGGGGGTGGGAAGCCTTCAAGGGACAAATTTTGCTGGTGTCACAAAAAAAGCGAAGCTCTGAAGCCACAGAGAATTCCCTGGCAGTGTAAAGGCGACCTTGGAGGGGCCCTGAATACTCCGACATCTTCCGAGTCCCAGATGCCCCCCGCCCTCCTCTCTATCCGGACTTCTGGGGCTCTGCACTGTCCAGTGTCGTCCACATGTTGTCCACACTTCTGGGCTCAAACGCTCCCTGGACTCCAGGGTCTGCATTCCCCACACCCTCACCCACTGTTTCCACACTTCCAGGCTAGACACTCTCCAAGGTCTCCCGGGCCCTGGGGCTCCTCCCTGTCCCCTGCCCAGGCTCCTATTTGGCCTCTGCTGGAGTCTAACTAATGTACATTCACTAACAAATCTCCTGGGAATCCTCCTACAGGACAGAGGGGGGGATGTTGCTTTTTCACAGTGCCCCCACCCATTATTGTGATGCTATAACTACCCCACCCAAAGGCCTCTTTGAGATCATGCTGCCTAAACAGAGATCTCTCCTTGGGCAGAGCTGGACACTGGCAAACACTGGCCCTTCCTCTGGAAACCTCCATCCCCTGTCTCTACTCCCCACCCTTCCCCCAGGCTGGTGGCCAGGCCCCTCCTCTGCTCAGACACCCCCTGCTCAAACTCCCTCCCTCTCCTGAAAGACTTGAAGCCTCAGCTCCACTTGCCCCCACCCTATGGCTGACTTCTCCCTCCTCGTACCTGTGCCTTCTTCCTTCCGTGAGATTCTCACCTTTCTGGTAACTTCATCCCTTGTGTCATGACCCATGTTGGCCCCCTTACTGGGACCCCCTGCACTCACCCTCTGGCTCCTGAAGCCCAGCAGATTTGTGTCTAGAGGTGGGCAGTGAGGACAAGGGAGGGTGGGGTGGCAGGCAGAGGGGGGATGTGAGGTTGTATAAAAATTACTGTTGCCTCTGTGTCTTTTCCTGCCTGTATTAGATTCTCATAGCTGTTGCAACGAGTTACCACAAAGTTGTGGCTGAAAACAACACAAATTGATTTTCTTATGGCTTTGGAGTCAGGAGTCTAAAGTCCGGGTGTTGGCAGGGCTGTGTCGGTCCTGGAGGCTTCAGGGAAGGGTCACGGGTTCCAGGGATAAGACATGGGTATCTTTGGGAGTCACTATCCAGCCAGCAGCCTCTCTCCTGCTCAGCAGAACTTGCAGCTTCTCCCCCCATAGGAGGGCCCAGTGTGGGAACAGCGTGTCTCGACGCCCTCTGTAAGTCCCCCCTGCCTCAGTTGTGGGTCCCACCCGCCCCTGTCCAGGCTCTTCCGTCCCTCGTGGGGCTGCAGAGGCATATGTTGGCGCCATCTGGTGGACGCAGCGCATCACAGCAGGTGAGCGCCCGTTAGACGTACACCCCAGCCAAGACCCATATGTAATTTTCTAATAGCCATATTGAACATTTTAAGAAAGAAACCGGTGGAAATAATTTCAATGATATATATTATTTAACACACTATATTGAATACGTTATCAATTAAACATGTAAGTAACAAAAAAAGTAATGAGTTACTTTGCATTCCTTTTTTGCAAACCAGGGCTTTGAAATCCTGCGTGTATTCACACTTGCAGCGGCTCCTAATGCAGATCAGTCACATGTCAAGCGTTCAGGACCCAGTCACGGTGAGTGGCTACTGTAGGGGACAGCACAGCTCTAGAAGTCTGGGGGGTGGGGGCTCTGAGAAGGAGCCTGGGAGGGGGTCTTGAGGAGGGGGAGGCTGGTGACCAGGGATGGCCTGGCTGTGCGCACCTGGCCTCGGTCTGGCCCCACTGCCAGGTCCTCTGATTTCTGTCTTTTATTGCTTCCTTTATTTTCTTTCCTTAGTATACCCTGTATTTGGACAGCGCCTAGCACATAGCAAGCGCTCAGTAAATATGGTGGAATGGAACGCAAAGCATAGCCCCATGGCAGAGTCCCAAGCCCTGGCCCCCAGCCTCAGAGGTCCCTTACCATCCAGCTGTTGTAAGTGTTGAGGAGGAAATGGAGACACTGGAACCCCTGCGTGTCGCTGGAAGAAATGTAAAGTGATGCAGCCATCATAGAAAACAGTGTAAGAGTTCCTCAAAATACCAAACACAAAATTATCCTATGGATTCAGCAATTCCACTTCTGGGTATTGAAAGTGGGGACTTTAACAGATATTTGCACATCATCTCATAGCAGCAGTATTCCCAATGGACAAAAAAAGACAGAAGGAACCCAAGTGTCCCTCGACAGATGAAATGGATACAGACAATACAGAATAGCCATGATACAGTGGAATACTATTCAGCCGTAAAAAGGGATGAAATACTGACACATACTACAACACAGATGAACCTTCTTTTGTAATTTTTCTTTTTTTACGAATGAGGGTAGCCTCCATTCTACAAAATAGAATGAAAGCTCCCCCCATAGATGAACCGTGAAGACATTACGCTAAGTGAAATGCCCCAGACACAAAATGACAAATATTATAGAATTCCACCTATATGAGGTACCTAGAGTAGGCAGTTATATAAAAATAGAAAGTAGAATGGTGGTTGCCCAGGGATCGGGGAGAGGGAAATGGAGTGTTATTGGTTAGCAAGTACAGAGTTTCAGCTGAAAAGATGGAAAGAGTTCTGGAGGTGGGTGGTGTTGATGCTTACACATCAGTGTGAATGTACTTAATGCCCATGAACCATACACTTAAAAATGGTTAAAATGGTCAATTTTATGTTATGTATATTTTACTACAATAAAAAATTACCAAATAACCAGGTGAAATTAATTTTAGTAATATTTCATTTATACCAATACACTCAAAATAT
Organism: Cheirogaleus major; assembly: GCA_963574435.1. Taxonomy (NCBI): domain Eukaryota; kingdom Metazoa; phylum Chordata; class Mammalia; order Primates; family Cheirogaleidae; genus Cheirogaleus; species Cheirogaleus major. The sequence continues at coordinate 3,118 of CAUYPO010056611.1, forward strand.
TATTTCAACAAAGAATTAGTCTCAAAAGCTACTGAGATGTTTTTATATTCTTTTTAGCATAGTAAGCCTTTAAAATCTGGTGTGTATTTTACACTCACGGCACATGTCAATTCAGACTCCCCACGTTTCAATAGCCACATGCAGCTAGTGGCAACCACACTGGACAGCATCGATCTACAATCTTGTCTGCAAGCATCTCCGTCACATTTGCAAAGACCCACATCTCCTCGGCAATGCGCACAAGGTTCATCTGCAAATGCACCTGCAGCTTCTCTGCAACCTCCCACGTCATCTGCAAACACCTCCAGCTCACAGCCCAATGCCTACGTCTCACTGCAGACATCTTCAGAGAAAGCACTTGCTCAAACAGCATGCTTGATTCCAAATCTGATTTGTTCTGCAAATTTCCCCTCTCTTTTGCATACATGTGCATCTTATTTGTGTATCACTCTAAAAGCACACTTGGCAGAGCCTCAGATGGTCATCTCAAAGTCAGGGGGGCCTGGGGCTGGGCAGGAGGCCCCCAGGTGTTCTTCCTCCTGCTTCCCCTGGGTCTCTTCATCCTCCTCCTCCCCTTCCTCACAGCTGTCCTCCTCCTCTTCCAGGATGGTAACCAGATCCTCCCGAAGCGCCTTCATCTGCAGCCCCAAGCTGCACAGCTGGCCCAGCAGCCGGACATCCGCTTGGCGCAGGTTCCCCTGCCAGTAGAAAGGGTGTGTCACAGGCACGCTAACCCAGAGGGCAAGGGGTGCATCCAGGACCTGGGTGAGAGCAGATCCCAGCTCAAATCCCAGCCCGCGACACTTGGGCAGGGTCTTTACTCTGCTCCGGGGCCCTGACTGCCGTCCTGCTTCTCAGAGCATCTCTCCATCTCTACCTCTGTCTCTGTCGGTCTCTGTCCTTGTGTGTATCTGTGTCTTTCCACGTCCCTGTCTCTCTGTTCCGTGTTTCTGTTTCCCCATTTCTCTGTGCCGGGCTTTGGCTGTCGTCGTCTCTCTCTTTCTTAGATTCAGCTGGAATCTCTCTGTCTCTGTTCCTGATCTCAGTTTCTGTCTCAGTCTTCCCACCTCTGTCTCTTCCTTTCAGGGTCTCTGTCTCTGTCTCTATTCCTGTCTCTCACTCTGTCTTTGTCTCTGTGTTTGCCTCTATTTATCTCTTGCTGTCACGCAGATTCTGTCTTTCCATCTCTAGCCTTTTCTATTTTCATTCATTCATTCTCTCTCTCTCCCCCCACCATCTCTTGTGTCTTCAAACCCCTCACTCACCAGCTCCTCCCAGATCCGCAGTAGACTCTCCCTGGCACCTCCAGTGTCTGCCCCTGGAGACATGAGGGTCTGGCCAGGGCTCTCCACTGGGGAGACCGCCCTCAGGGCCCGTGGGGGTGGGCCCAGCCCTGGAGGCACCTGTCCAGCCTCCCTCAGCTGCCTCCACAGCTCCATGGGCTCTGAGCAGTGGCTGTCAGGAGCAGGAAGTAGCAAGGTCCAGGGTGACCCAGTCCCCTGGGGATCTGGGGGGAGGAAGGGAATAAAGGGCAACCGGGAGGGCTGGGGCTGCTGCAGAGGAATCCCAAAGTCCATTCTTCGCAGAGAATCAACTGGCCTCGTGTTTTTGTTTTTTGTTTTTCCTTCTGAAGTCTAACCTTCACTCTGCTCACAAGGATCCAAACACAGCCATCGAACTCCACCCCTCGCTGAGCACTCCAAGGTGCTCAGTGTCTGTTGATGCCTGGCCCCATCTGTCCTGCCCCTCCCACCTGTCAGCCTCTCCTCAGCCTCCTCTGACCTGTGGCTTGCCCAAAGCTTGGTCTGTCCTCTCAGCTCAGGCCATCCCAGACCTTCCCCACCAGTGTTGCCTGAGGGGCAGGAGTGGCTTCCCGGGGCTCCATGAGAACGATCCCTCAGCTGGAGGGCCTCGGTGTCCAGGCTGCCGGCCTATGGCTGACCAACCGATGCTGCCGACCCTGGACTTGCCTGTGGTCATTTCACTCTCAGGGAGAGCCCCACTATGGAAAAGGTTGGGTGGCACTGCAGGCCTTCCTCGGCCTCGAACCCCTCTCTCAGGCCCAAGCTGTTAAAATTTCACGTATATGTCACTGGCTCCCAAGTCTCTGACTACAATCCTGACCTCCCTCCTGAGCTCCAGACCTGGACTCAGCAGCCCCATCTGGATGTCGCAGACATCTCAAGGTCAATATGATCAAAATGGAACTCTCAGTTGGGACCTACCCCACTGGAATCATTTCCTGATGCTGCTACATACAACAAATAACCACACTCCTGGTGACTTAAATCAACAGTTATTCTCCCTGACCTGCTGCTCTCCCAGTTTCCCCATCTCCACTGTCCTTTTAGTTTTTCAAGCTGTTGACTTGACCTTCAATGAAGATCCAGAATCTGAGCACTTCTCACCATTTCCACCGCTCCATCGCTAATCCTGTCCCCGTCATCTCTTGCCTGGACTATTGCAGTAGCCCCTCTACTGGTCCCCTGCATCTACCCTTGCCCTCTAAGGTGCATCCTCCACCTGTCAGAAATGGTCTTTACAAAATGTCAATCAGATTTTGACTCCACCCACTCGACCTTCCCTTGCCTGACCCTGGTTTTATTAATTAAATGACAGTTTTCAGCCACTTTATTCCCTATTTTAAGGAGGTAGCGAGTGACAGCTGGAGGAACAAGGAAACTCAGGGAGAATGTAACTGCAGTCTGAGGAAACGAAGAAACTTCAGAACGAAGGACAGCCCATCCTCCCAGGGAAAGACTTCAGAGTCCTGTTTTAAAGCCCGTGGCACTGTGAGTAACCCCCAAACTCCAGAAGAGTTAAAAAGTGCGTGCTCCTTTAAGAGGAGAGTTAGACGACAGAGGGGCGTGGCGACAAGAGAAGGCGTTCGCGACCGGCCCCTTCCGATGACGCAACGCTAGCAATATGGCGGCGCCCAGGACGGTAGGTGACCGGAGATCCCAGAGCTCCCCAAATTGAAGTTCTGTCTGCAGCCGTTGCCCTCAGGGCCTCTGCGGGCTGCCAAGAGAGCAAAGGGCCTTGAGGCAGCAGGAGGTTCTTCTGCTGAGCCCCGCACTGGCAGCCTAGACCTATGACTACTGAGGGCTGGGAAGGATCCGAAGGGGTCACGGGCGTTGGAAGAGCTTCAGCGGGCAATAAGGGGCGGGGCTTGGCGTAGAGAATCCTATGGGCATGAGAGTACGTTTTGAAGAGCGGCGCGTCTAGCCAATCAGAGGAAAGGATACGACTGCGTGCACGGGGAGCCAATGGGCAGGTGGGGTGGGACCTGGAGAAAAAGGATTTGGAAGGGATTGGCCAAGAATCTGAGATGCAATCCTAGGGTAGAAGATAAAATGTAAGGAAAATGTCTGGGAGTTTAAGGATTTTTTTTTTTTTTTTTTTGAGACAGAGTCTCACTCTGTTACCCAGGCTAGAGTGCCGTGGCGTCACCCTAGCTCACAGCAATCTCAAATTCCCGGGCTCAAGCAATCCTTCTGCCTCAGCCTACCGAGTAGCTGGGACTACAGGCATGCACCACCATGCCCAGCTAATTTTTTTTTCTATATATATTTTTAGTTGTCCAATTAATTTCTTTATATTTTTAGTAAAGACGGGGTCTCGCTCTTGCTCAGGCTTGTTTTGAACTCCTGACCTTGCGTGATCCCCACCTCAGCCTCCCACTGTGCTAGGATTACAGTCGTGAGCCACCGCACCCGGCTAGTTTAAGGAATTTTTATAGAAAACCAAACGTATGATGGAGGTTGGAGGGTGGCCAGTAGGTGAATTTGGTTGTTCTAAGGGAAGGATCTGGGAGAGATTAAGGAGAGAATTTGCGATATTTTGATAAAAGGATTTAGGAAGAATTGGATAAAATCAAGGAATATAAATTTAGTGAAAATTAAAGAAAGAGGTTTGGAGCTTAAGAATTTTGAAAGAAAATAAGAGTTTGGGCAAAATTATTGAGAGATTTGAGAAAAACAGGAGAATTTGGTTAGAGCAAAGAGAAGGGGCAGATTAAGAGGTGACCTTGAAAGTGAAATTGAACTGGCCCTGCAGCAAGAAAGTCTTGTGTTTAGGCCCAGGCATCTGACCAATTCAGTTATACTTTCAATGATCTTTTGTGCATCTGTAAAAGCAAAACAGAGAAACTCACGATGTAATAAATAGCGCTCTTTCCCACCAAAAAAAAAAAAAAAAGTGAAATTAAAGATTTCTTCCCTGTGATCACGCCTCACCATTTTTCTAACCTCCTCTTAAAGGGGCTTGCATTTTTTTTATTCTTCTCAGTGTAGGGATTGTTCTGAATGTGGTCTCCATGGTAAATTCTCTGCATGGTTTGGAGAGAAATTAAGATTATATTTGGGGGAAAGAAATAGGTTATTCAGAAAGAACCAGGGAGAAGAATTGGGTAAAATTAAGGGGTGAATTTGTGGGAAGTAAAAAATGAGATAATGGAGGTTTTAAGAAGCCTCCTTAGGTTTGGGGGGAAATTTAGGAAAATCAAGAATATTTGTTTGTTCATATATAGAAAATTAAAAAAAGAATATTTGGCTAAATCAAGGGAGAATTTAGGGCTGATTAAGGGGAAGAACTTGAGAAAAACATGGAGAAATTGCTAGAATCTCTAAGAATTTGGAAGTTCTGAAAGGAGAACTTAGAGAAAGTCAGGAAGCAGAGGGCTTGAGGTTTATGGAGCAAGAATTGGGAGATCCAAGCTTAGATCCTCCTTTCTTCTCCCCCACCCCAGTCCCTGCGCCTGGTGGCAGCCATATGGAATGGGAGTACCAGGGGCATCCACGGCCTGGGTGGGGCAGCGACTCCAGAGGGCAGTCAGAAGAAGGGAAAAACACTGCTCCAGTTCCTGTCTGACCACTTCTATGATGTGGAGTTTCTGAGGGAGTACTTTCTCAAAAAGCAGATGTTGAAAGTGCACCAGAAAAATCGGTGAGAACCCCTAGCCTGCAAGACCATGGGGAGGCCTACTGCTCAGGCTTCACCAAAGCCCAGATCCTGCCCTTACCACTTCGGCTTCTAATGCCAGCCTTGCTGACTCTTGCAGCTTCCTCTCCAGCCCACACCTTCTCAAGAACTCCAGTTCATATAAACAACTTGCTACCCACCAGCTCCACTTGGGGTATAACGAGCATCTCAAACCCTGATTTCTCCCTAAAAAAAATCTGCTCACCCTTAAGTCTTCCCTATCCCAGTAACCAGTACCTCTGCCCACCCAGTTGTTCAAGCTAAATTTTGCGGGGTCATCCCTGATTCCTCTCTCTGCCCTCCACATCCGGTCCATGAACAAAATGCTAGAATATCCCAAATTTGATCAGTTCTTACTGCCTCTACTGTTAGTAGCCTGGTCCAAGCCCCTTTGTTTTATGGTTGGATTATTGTAGTAATCTCCTAACTGGTTACCTTTCACCCCATATACTCCACTATGGTCTACAAAGCAGTTAAAGGACTCCTAAGAAAGTAAAATAGATAACATTGCCACCCTGCTTAAAACCCTCAAGTGGTTTCCAATTGCAACTACAATAAAAGCCAGTCTCTAAGGCCTAAAACCTGTCCCCTACTAAGCTTTGAGACCCCCTACCAGGAACTCCCCTCACCCTCATCAGTATAGCATCCTTATTGCTGTTTGCCCAGCCATCATAATTCCAGCCCTCAAGCCTTTGCACTCTGTTCCTTCTCACCACTCAAGTCTCTGATCAAATGTCACCTCCTTGCCAGTAATCCCAGCCATTCAGGAGCCCGAAGGGGGAAGATCCCTTGAAGCTAGGAGTTTGAGACCAGCCTGGGCAACATAGCAAGCCTGTCTCTAAAAAGAAAAAAATTTTAATTAGCCAAGCATGGTAGTGTGTGCCTATAGTCCCCAGCTACCCAAGAAGCTGACGCAAGAGGATCCCTTGAGCCCAAGAGTTCATGACCAGTTCATGTCACCTCCTCCAAGAAGCATTTCTTAACACCCAAACTGAATCAGCCTCTGCCGTCACCACCCCTGAGCCAAGCCACTCCCAGTCAGCCCCTCTGCTTTATTTTATCAGGGAATTGATATTCTCTGCAGTTTGCCATGGCTTCCTGGTTTGTTGTCTGTCTCCCTCTGTAAAATAGCTTGACAAAGGCAGGGATGTTCTCTGCCTTGGTCACCATTGTACCCCCAGTGCCTAGCACTTAATAGGCGCAATAAATATTTGCAGCCTGACTCAGTCTGTCTGTTTGCCTGGCGCTGTGGACTCTGCCCCTCCAAGCAGTGTTGGGGAGGGGGGTGGCGTTCCCCAGGCCTCACCCTCAGCTGCCATTTTCTCCTCAGATCCTTCGCCCACATGGTGGAGAAATACGGCCCGTACATCGCAGGTGCCTGTTTCATCCTGGAGCAGGGAGGCATGGTCAAGTATGACAGCTAAGGAGTTACAACGGGGTTGGGGGGAGGTGGCGGGGCATCTCTCACACCCATCCTCTGCAGTCAGACAGGCTTCACTGTGAGTCCCCTAGTCTCTGCCACCTACTGGCTGTGTGGCTTGGGACTTCTTCTTGAGCTTCAGTTTTGTCATCTGTGAAATGGGATGGTGATCATATCTAACCCGCAAGGTTTGCTATAAAGACTGAATGGGGTTTTGCAATCTAAACATTTGCAACGAGGCCTGACACAGTATAGGTGCTCAATGTTGATTTTTCTTTCTTTCCTCCTTCCCCCCTCCTTTCTCCTTCTTCCCTTTCTCCTCCTCCCTTTTTTTATTTTTTTCTTCTTTTTTGAAAAACACAATTCACATAGACTTCATCTACCCTTCATCTTTGTTTTAATTAAAACTTCCGTCAGGTTTGAGCACTTCCTCCAGCAACTTCTTTCGAAACAGTGTACATGTTTGAAAATGTCCCTTAATTTTGCCCGTCTACAGGGATTCTTGCGTTCTTGTGTCTTTGTTCTTACGTTATCAGTGATCTCTCCCTCCTTCATTCTCCGAGTATGTAAAATTGGCAAAACATTCCATCTTTATTGAGACTGCCACAGGATCCAATAAGACCACACATGAGAACACTTAGTACAGGGACTAAAGTATAGGAAGCGTACCAGACACGGTACAATAACTTTATTATATGAGGCTGGGGAGAATTCCTGGGAAGAATGGGGTACTCTGCTGACACTCCCTCTTTTCCTTTTCCAGGTTTCAGAACAATGAATGGATCAGGCCAAATGAGCGTGGCCGTTTCGCTCTTGAGTTCTCAAAGTTCCAGGGGGTACCTGTAGAGGCCGTGGATGCCAGCGGCTGCGCCATCAACTACGAGGGCCTGGACAATCTCTGTGAGTGGGGTGCGGTAGGGTAGGATGGAGATGGGACAGGCCTGTGCATTCTCCCTTCGGTGGTGGGCTCCAGAGGGCCCTTGGTGCCATCCTGCCCTCTCCCCCCTGCAGTGCTCCTGAAGGATCTCCAGTCCTTGTCGCTGCGGCACTGCCCCCACGTGGATGACTGGTGTCTCACCCGCCTCCACCCACTGGCCGACTCATTGCAGGAGCTCTCACTGGCCGGCTGCCCCCACATTTCCGAACGGGGCCTCGCCTGCCTCCACCACCTCCCGTAAGACCTCAGCCCAGGCCGGGCTTGTGCCAGGGTACCTCCCACCCCACACAGATGCAGGAGAGAAATTGGGGGTGGGAGGGCGGGTGCTATTGGGCAGTTTCCTGTAGCCCCCTGACTCCATCAAAACCTAGAGTGTTCGTGGTGGGTAAGCACAGGGACCAGATGCAGTGAGTCTCTGGGAGAATGAAATGACTCTGGGTTTTTTTTCCTTTATTTTGATGAAACGCCATGATATTTACATGTTGCAGAGCAGTTAACACGGTGGATTTCATGTGCTTGGACGGCTATAAAGATTTGTTTTTATTTTAGGAAGCTAGGGTTGGAACTGGGGCCAATCCCCCACACACACACACACAGATGTCCTTACACTGGCTCCCTGCCCTTCTTGCCCGCTTCAGGAACCTCCGCAGGCTGGACATCTCGGATCTCCCCGCCGTGTCCAACCCAGGCCTCACTCAGATCTTGGTGGAGGAGATGCTGCCCAACTGCAAGGTTCTGGGGGCCAGCTGGGCCCAGGGCCTGAAGGTGGAGCCGGAGGAACAGCCTCAGGACAAAGCCAGCCCCGTCCACGTGTAGCCTTCAGCCCCCTCCCAACTCCAGTGGGGTGTCAGAGTGGCGTGTGGAATGTCTGATGGCCCGCCACACTTCTGGCTTCCAGCTGAGTCCAGCACGGGAGTGGGGGTGTGGCACTGGCAGATGAGGGGGAAGGAGAGCGTGAGGTAGGGGTGTTGATTGCTGGCTGTCCCTGGCTGCAGGTCACAGCTCCTGTCATGCTGTCAGGCGGCTCTTTCCACACACCTCTCCTTCCGCTGCCTCCTCAGGCCTGGGGAGGTGGAGGCTTGGGCTGTAAGTAGCCCCGGGAAGCTGTGCTTGTCTTCATGGTTTCCCCACACTCGGCCCACACCTTGTCAAGAGACTCTTCTCAAATCGTCCTCATTTGCGTGTGCGGCCGTTGCTTGCAGGGACCCTGACTGATGCAGGGAGGTGCCACTGGCGCTTTACAGGGGTGTTTCTTCCCTGTGTGGGACTGTCCTTCTCGCTGTAGGAGCTACACTTTGACCCCACACTGAAGGCCAGTAGTACCCCGAGTCCCATCGTGTTGCCAGCTATTGATTCATTGACTTTCGGCTCCAAATTCAACTTTTTTGTCTGCTCTGTGCAAATGGATCTGTCTGGGCCTTTGAAATACACTTTTCCTTTGCTAACGAGCACGCCAGGCTTTGTCAGTAGAGGGCACTCTGGAGACGCTGCAGGAGGAAAGAAATTTCCTTCCTGGTTCCTGTTGGGTGTGCTTGTGTCTGGGCACTGCTGTGTGTGTGGCCTCCCGGGCACCCCGTTCCTGCAGTGCCGGAATGTCAGTAGCTGCCCCTGGCACCCTCCACCCCCAGTGGGTCCACAGGGGGTACAGTGCCTCCACTGAGGCGCCTTTCTGTGAGCAACTGTCCCCAGCACCCCAGTTGGAGTTCCAGTCAATTAAGAGGCGTTTTTGCCAGTAAATCCCTCATTATTCCAATTAAAGTCAATAATTTATATTAAACTTTCCCTGTTCAAGTTACTCTGGTTGTTCTCTCCTCCTTGGACCCAGATGGATACAGAATTGCTACCTGGAGTGTCCCAGGAGATAGACTCAAAAGATGGGATTCAGGGGTAGGTTTGGTTGTGCCTTTGGGCTTGTGCACAGTGCTGAGCTCTTGCTCATGGGAAAGGGGGTTCTAGAAACCCACCGCATGGAGTGGTATTGCAGTCCCGCTGCCATCTGTGGTTGACCATGGTGAGGGGCCATCTGAAGCGTGAGCCCTGGAAGCGCCTGCGGCTGCCATGCTTAGCAGCTGTGGCATTAGCAACAGTTCTAAAGACCGGGGTGTTGGGTGGATCGTTTGGGGTGCCCTTGGGTGCTTACAAATAGACAGTGTCAAGCTCGGGTCTGTTAACTGACCTCAAGTCACAGTCTGAGAACCAGAGAGCTTCCGTGAGAGCCCCAAAAGCTTTTACATCTCTGGAAGGGGGCCGTCTAGTTGGATGCAGAGTAAGCAGGGAATCTTGAACCTCTAAGTCACTCTGAGCCTCCCTTACCAGTGTCTGAGGAACCTACCAGCTTTTTGTGCTTGGAAGCTGTGTGATGACCACACCAGGGTCAGACGCCTTGAAGGAGGGTGTCCATTCTTCTTAAGACTCGCCACAAGTGTCCCCTGCTGTCCCTAGACCCAGAAATACCTAGGGTCAATCTCAGCTTGCTCCAGGGGGACAAGTACCCACTACAACTCAGGAGGGAGCAGCTTGTACACTAAAAGAATGACAAGACTTTGCAAATACATGTATGGTCAGAAACATGGGAAATGTGTGCAGAAGCCGATCTTAGGTTCTTAGACCAGTAAGGGTGGACATAACACTAGCTCAGGCCAAATTTACCAGCATGAGTGCACTTATTGGAGGTTCCAGATTTAATGGGTTACCTTGTGCCGCTGGAAGTGGCTCTAATAGCTTACTCAGTTGGCCGGCCCGAACTTGGACCCAATAGTGGCCTACAGTTACTGAGGCAGAGAGACCAGAACTGACCTGACACACGGATGAGGGGAGGAATCCAAAGGCGTAGGGAGACAGAAATGTCGCATTCACCCCCCAGCTATATCCCCTAGGAAGGCAGCTCTTGCCAGCCAATCCCATATTATAGTTCATCATTCTGTATGTTGAACTTTCCCATTACAATTGCTGTGTGATTTCTCTCCTGATTGGACACGGACTGATGGGCAAAGCAAACAGAACTGTATACTCAGACTTCCCAACCCCTCCCCCAGGAGGGGCGGTGCTGCCCCTGCTCAAGAACCTCTGCACCCCTTGGGCGAAGCTAGGTGAGCCAGGAGAGCTGTGGGGGGCGGGAGGACTCCCAGCCCTGGGGTGAGGTGGGCTTGCAAACTCCCTCAGAGTGTTCAGGCCCCTGCCCCCAGCCCTGGCTGTCGTTTCCCACTCTAGCTGTTATTCCATTAGCGTTCACTACCTCCCCCGCCCCACTCTTCCTCCAGCTGTTCCCACGGGCTCCATTATTCCAACCTGGGGGGAGGAAGTCAGGCTGGACTGATAAAAACTGCTGCTGGCAGACTGGGTTCCTAAGATGATCCGGAGAGTCCCTCCCCAAACCGGGGTGGAGTGACAGGCCAGGCTTAGTGGGGGGCCATTAGTCCTACTCCAGGTCCTGGGAGGTCCCCAGACAGCTGATGTAGCCCCAACAGCAGAGGCCTCTGGGGGATAGGGACGTAAACAGTCAGACACCCTCTCCTGTCCCAGGAGGGCCGGATGTGAGTGTTCCCGGAGTCACAGTGCAGCCTGGGGAGGGGCTGAGCCCCAGGGCAAGGCTGGCTCCAGCGCTGGAGGGAAAGGGAGGGTGGGAGCAGATTCCCACCCTGCTGGGCAGGCAGCCCAGGCTCCAAAGGGGATGGAGGATGTGCTGGCTCAGCTTGGCCCCGGGGCTCCCTGTCGCCCCACCCCTCACGCTCCGTTGCCCAGTGACTCGGCTCCCCCTTCAACCCTTTCCTGCATGTTCCTGCTCCCCAGTGCCCTTCTCCACCTCTTCCAGGGTCTGGCCCTGTGTTCTGAGTCCTGAGTCCCTCCCCCTGCCTCTCTAAACCTCACCTTCTCCCCGAGCACGCACCCCACGAGGCCTCCTGGCTACTTTTTATCTTTCTCGCCGTCTCCATCTTCCTCCTCTCCCTCTTTCCCAGCTCCCTCCAGCTCCTGTCTCACCAGCTCAGTCCCTCCTCTCTGTGCTGCCTGCCTTCCCTCTCCAGGATGTCTCTGTCTCTCCTCCTCCTCACCCCGCACCCGACTTGGGCAGCGACAACAGACATCCCTATCTCAGGCGGCTGTCCATCCACACTCAGCACATTCACTGCCGCCCCCCCCCCCACCGCCTCCCTGCAAGGCCCAGTGCCAGCCCCTCAGCCTCCCCTGGTCACTCTGACACTCCCAGCCCACGCCCGGCCCCGGCTTCACCCTCCCCTGGACTTGCTCCCCAGGCCCTGGCTCTTCCCTCCCAGGCCTCGCAGGTTCCCGTCTGTCTCTGTGGCCTCCGCCTGCACCTTTCCCGCTGTCTCACCAGAAAACCAGCCCCAACACGCCAGAGCCAGAGCCCCATCTCCCAGGTCGGCCTCCTGCCCTCCTCCCTCCTTCCCTCCTGCCTCGGCCCCGCCCCGGCCCCTCCCGGCCCCTGGGGCCCTCCCTGCTCCTGCTGCCGCTCCGCTCCGCTCCCCACCCCACCCCGCCCCTCTGGACGGGCTGGGCTGGGCCGGGCCGGGCGGGTAGAACTCGCTGCCGCTGCACAGGCAAGAGGAGGACGGAGGGAGCTGAGGGAGGCCCTGACCAGAGGCCCGGTGGCGCCGGAGCTGGTGGGAGTCGGACCCAAAGGTAAAGCAGAGCCAGATCCAGGGCTCCCCCAGCCCGTGGAGTGGGGATGTTGGCGGGAGGTAGGCTGGGTTCCTAAGAAGGTGGAAAGAACTAAGCCCAGCGAGCTAGGAATCTAGGGATCCTAGTTTCCTAGTGAGAAGGATGAATGAAGGGACAGAGGGAGGAAATAGGAAGGCGGAGGGGTCCTGGTCCCCTAGTCCCTGGGGTGGAGCCCTCCTGGGCTTCTAGGAAGAGGCAGACCTCCTGGGCTTCTCCAAAGGTGGGGATGGAATGAGAGTTGAAAGAATGGGCTCTGGAATGGGGGACTCGGAAGTCTAGGGATAGGGAAAGTTGGGTCCTCGGGTTGGAGGAGCTTTTTAGGGTCTGGGACTGAGAGAAGCCATCACAAGGGTTGGCAGGGACTGTGGGAGATGTGAAGCTGTTTGCCTGGGGCCTGACAGGGCCCTCTCTGGAGGCCATCCCTGCGCCCCAAAGGCCTCTGTGGCTCCCTTGTAGCTCCGGTGGCTGCCCTGTCCCTGGGCTGGGTCATGCGCTGCCCCAAGTGCCTTCTCTGCCTGTCAGCACTGCTCACGCTCCTGGGCCTCAAGGTGTACATCGAGTGGACGTCCGAGTCTCGGCTCAGCAAGGCCTACCCTGGACCCCGGGGCACCTTGCCAGGCCCCACGTCAGCCAACCCTGAGCCCACCCTGCCCACCAACCTCTCGGCCCGCCTAGGCCAGACTGGCCCGCTGCCTTTGGCTTACTGGAACCAGCAGCAGTGGCGGCTGGGGACCCTGCCCAGTGGGGACAGTGCTGAGGCAGGGGGCTGCCAGGCTTGGGGGACTGCTGCTGCTGCTGAGATCCCTGACTTTGCCACCTACCCTGAGGACCTCCGCCGCTTCTTGCTGTCAGCAGCCTGCAGGAGCTTCCCACGGTGGCTGCCCAGAGCTGGTGGTGGCCAAGTGGCCAGCTGCTCGGATACAGACGTCCCTTACCTGCTGTTGGCTGTCAAGTCAGAACCAGGGCGCTTTGCGGAACGACAGGCCGTGAGGGAGACGTGGGGCAGTACAGCTCCTGGGATCCGGCTGCTCTTCCTGCTGGGGTCCCCCGTGGGTGAGGCCGGGCCTGACCTAAGCTCACTGGTGGCCTGGGAGAGCCATCGCTACAGTGACCTGCTGCTCTGGGACTTCCTTGACGTCCCCTTCAACCGGACGCTCAAAGACCTGCTGCTGCTGGCCTGGGTGGGCCACCACTGCCCTGATGTGACTTTCGTCCTGCAAGTTCAAGATGACGCCTTCGTGCACACCCGGGCCCTGCTGGATCACCTGCAGGCCCTGCCACCCACCTCGGCCCGGAGCCTCTACCTGGGTGAGGTCTTTAGCCAGGCCGCACCCCTCCGGAAGCCTGGAGGACCCTTCTATGTGCCTGGGTCCTTCTTCGAAGGTGGCTACCCAGCCTACGCAAGCGGAGGTGGCTATGTCATCGCGGGGCGCCTGGCACCCTGGCTGCTGCAGGCGGCAGCCCGCGTGGCACCCTTCCCCTTCGACGATGTCTACACCGGCCTCTGCTTCCGTGCCCTGGGGCTCATGCCCCGAGCCCACCCAGGCTTCCTCACAGCCTGGCCGGCAGACCGCACAACGAACCACTGCGCTGTCCGAGACCTGCTGCTGGTGCGGCCCCTCAGTCCCCAGGACAGCATTCGGCTCTGGAAAGAACTGCGGGACCCGCAGCACCAGTGCTGAGCCTCCCTGGGGAGGGCTGACCTGGCCTGGGCCTCTGAGGCCTCTGGGCCCCTTGCTCAGCCCCTTCTCCCAGGCCTTCATGTGAGGGAGGGGGGGCCTAGATCCCGGACTGTTTGAGCCACTCCTGGGCCTCCCGGCCACGCGGCATGAGGCCACAGACAGTTTTGTCTACTTTTTGTCTTTTGCAAAACATGCACTCCCCACTCTGAGGTCTGGAGTTGTGTTTGCATCTGTGGGGCCCCAAGTGGTACAGCGCAGAGCTCAACCACGCCCTTGACCTGCACACTAATGCCCCCCACACTGGGCACGGCTGGCTCTGATGGGCCTCATGGTCCCTTTGCTAGGCACCAGGCTTGCTTGCCCTGTTCTGAGGGACACCAGGAGACCAACTCCCCGACCCCGTCTGCTAAAGCTGACTCGGCAGCTTGCGAAAGTTTCCAGGGGAAGCAGCTATCTCAACTGCCTTACTCCCCACACCCGCAAACTCCAGGAAACAGACCAGAGATGGAACGGAGCCAGATGCAGAGACAGTTTATTCAGCCTCTCTGCTGACCACCATGCGCACGCGCACACACGCTCAGCAGGTTCCGCAGGCTGCCTGCCACGCCCACCCCAAACCCAGGGGCCACTAGGCCTGCAGACACCCTTACCCAGCCCTGGGAGAAGGCACAGTAGCAACAGGTGAACTGGGGCTGACAGAGCTTCAGCAACTGCTGCCACCCCCAAATGTAACAGCAGGACTAGGGAGTGGGAGCCACCCGTTACGGTCTCAGGTGCCACCTGGCTCCTGGGTATTCAGACGGAGCTGGATGGGGAAGGGGCAGCATCCTGCCAGCTCTCCCCGCTCCTGAGTGGGGCTGCCTCGCTGGGTGGCTGAAGGTGGGTGGGGGTAGAGTGACCGGGCCTCACTTCTCAAAGTGGTCCAGGGGGTAGTGCTCCCCGTAGGTCTGCAGGTGACGGGACAGGGACTCCTGTTGCTTGCGGAGCTGGGCGGGCATCTCTTGATACACGTCTGAGAAGAGCAGGTTGGGGTTGGGCTTCAGCTTCCGCTCAGCCTGCTCAAAGGCCTCCATCACCTGTGGGGACACAGGACGGTGGTCAGACAGCTCCTCCCACCCAGGCCCTCCCTCCTCCTGTGGGATCTTGGCAAGGGGCTCTGGGCCTTCGTGTTCGAATCTGGACAAGGCAGATGATCGTCATCACGGGGCTGTAATGAACACACCCAGACCCCAGCATCTGCATCCTCGGCAGGGACCAGGCACTGTACTAAACGTGTGGGTTCATTTAAGGCTCTCAGTAGCCACAAAAAGTAGGCAACTGAGAAATAAGGAAACTGAGGCACAAAGAAGAGAAGGGACTTGCCCACAATGATGTAGCTAGGGGCAGAGCTGGGACACACGGTGTTGCCTGATGCCAGGATCTGCCCTTCCCGCTGGACTGCACTGCCCCGGGCCCCTAATGGCCAGGCCGAGGAGGGCAGCTCGCTGATTCAGGGCAGAGCACGTACGCTATCCATGGATTAAGCCACCTAATCCTCACACCTCCTTCTGAAATGGGCACTACCAGTACCCCCCTCAAAGACGAGGAAACTGAAGGTAAGTTGCCAAAGACACTTGCTAGGACACACGTGGCCCGGCCCAGAGTTCCCCAGGCCGAAGCAGCACCCCCACTGCACACCCCCAGGCAGGGCCGGCCCTCACCCTCTTTCGGGACTGCTTCCTCCAGGCCTTCTCCTGCTCGTCGTCCCACCAGCCTCGGCCCAGCAGGTAGCGCCTCAGCCGGGAGATGGGGTGGTCCTGCTTGTCCCAGTAATTGACCTCATCCACGGAGCGGTAGGCAGAGCTGTCATCACTGGTGCTGTGGTGCCCGATCCTGCCCGGGGGAGGGGCCCAAGGTCAGCGTGGAGCCCCCTGGAGAGGGGGATGGAGGGAGGGACAGACCAGGGAAGAGGGGTGGGGGTGGAATAACGGTACGGAAGGGGATCCGTTATGGGGTGATGAGGCATGTTCTGCAGGCAGCGATCAGTATCAGGAAGATGCCAAAGGCGCTGGCAGAGCTGTGGGGACAGGCAGGCACCTGTAGGTCATGGCCTCGATGAGGAAGGGCTGGTTCTCTGCAACAGCCCGCCGCCGGGCCTCCTTTGTAGCATTGTACACGGCGAACACATCGTTGCCGTCCACACGGATGGAAATGAGGCCGTACCCAGGGCCTCGCGCCGCTGTGGGGACAGAGGGGAGGCGGTCAGGCCAGGGCGCATGTGAGGAAAAGGCACAGGGCCAGGAGGGAAGAAGCAGGGGGAGCAGGAAGGAAAGAAGGTAAAGTGAGAACAGGGGACAATGACAAACCAGAGCACCGGCTTCACTGGCTCCTGCGACCAACGGGTGCCAGACACCATGGGGTTGGGGGTTTGGAGGGTGATGAGGGTGGATGGGGGACAGCCAGCAGGGCCCGTACCAATGCCGTCCCCGCGGTACTGCTCGGAGGTGGGCGTGGAGATGGCGTAGCCGTTGTTCCGGCAGAAGAAGATAATGGGGCACTCAAGCGTGGCGGCGAAGTTGAAGCCGGCGTGGGCGTCCCCCTCGCTGGCTGCCCCCTCGCCGAAGTAACAGATGACGACCCTGTTGGCGTTGGCCCGCTTGGCCGCGTAGGCCGCCCCCACCGCTGCAGGGGAGGAGAGGGCGGTGAGCAGGAGAAACGCACATCCACGCACCCCGGCCCGGGCTCTGGGGCTCAGGCTGCTGTCGCAAGGCTCCAGGTGGAAAGAAAACCCCGGAACCTCCTGACGTTCCCGCAGCACCTGCCCAACCCTGTCTTCTCCCCCCTCAGCTGACTGCAGCTCCATCCTCCCCACTGCTCAGACCAGAAACTTCAGCAGCATCTCCAACTGCGAATTTTTTCTTTTCTTTTTTTTTTTTTTTTTGAGACAGTCTCAATCTGTTGTGCGGGCTAGAGAGCCGTGGCGTCAGCCTAGCTCACAGCAACCTCCAACTCCTGGGCTCAAGGGATCCTCCTACCCCAGCCTCAGTAGCTGGGACTACAGGCAGGCGTCACCATGTTCAGCTAATTTTTTCTATTTTCAGTAGAGACGGGGGTCTTGCTCTTGCTCAGGCTGGTCCTGAACTCCTGAGCTCAAGCGATTCTCCCACCTTGGTCTCCCAGAGTGCTAGGACTGCAGGCATGAGCCACCTCGCCCGCCCCTGCAACTCCCAATTTTCTGTCATTCCCCACGTCTACTCTACACCACCCTGGTCAAGCCACTGTCACTTCTCACCCAAGTTACTGAACAGCCTCCTCACTGGCCCCCAGTACCCCCAGCCACTCTGCAGGGGGCAGCCAGAGGACTCTGCTGACATGTGGCCAGGCCAAGTCTTCCCACAACCGACTCCTCGCCACCCCACAGCCCCTGGCTCTCGTTCCACTCTGAGTAGTAGTCAAAGTCCCTGCCCCACCCGATCTGCAAATCTGCACCCCTCCCAACCCCGCCACCTCTTGGACTTTACCTCCAACCACCCTCCACACCTGCTCACTCCACACCTGCCCCGCTGGCACCTCCCTGCTTCTCAAACACATCTAGCACCTGCCTCCAGACAGCCACGTGGCTCCCTCCCTCGCCTCCTCTGGTCTGGTCTGGTCTGTGCTTCAGTGTCACCTTCCAGCAGTGGCCCCCACCCGCCCAGCACACGCCATGCCCTCACTGGCCTGGCAGTTCCCACAGGACTCGCCAGCCCAGACATACTCCAGGTGTCACTTCTCCGTATTCACTGTCTGTCTCCCCACAGTGGCAGCACCAGGGGGACGGAGGTTGTGTCTTTTTTGTTCACTGCACCTAGAGCAGTGCCTGGCAGACTGCAGGGACTCTGCACATTTGCCAGTGAGTGACTTAGCAGACACCCTCATGGAAGGGCTAGAGCAAGGCCCAGCCCTCATGGAAACCCTTTAGCTCAAACACCCCTCCTCTGAGAAGCGTCCCTGCCCACCACCCACCACCCACCTAAGCGGCCTGAACTGCTCCTGTTCCCAAACAGAACACCACATGCCAAGGTGGCACCTCCCGCTGTGCCGGGCACACCGCTGGGGCCTGCGACGAGCCTGAACTGACCCCAACCGGACTGCAGGTCCCAGAGGGTGCGGAGCAGGGGCGGGGGGCTAGTCCTTGGTCTCACACCGTATGGGCGCAGGCCTGGCACCCGGTGGGTCTGGTTCCCAAATAAGCCCCTTTTAATAGAAGGGGCTTCAGGGCACCCAGGGTAAGCGTCAGAGGAGTCTGCTTGACTCTGAGGATGGAGGAAGACAAGGGTGAGGGCCCAGAGCCTGGGCTCTGCAATGACATGTCCACAGTTTGAGTTCCTGCTCCTTGCTCTCCCTGCCACGTGACCTTTACCAAATGCCTTCCCTCTTACACTTCAATTTCTGGCTCTTTAAAATAGGAACAAGAGTAAATATTAACCTTTACCCCCCTGGCCACAGCGAGTGTCCTGAGACAATGGACTCGAAGCAGCAGCACAGTGCCTGGGACCTGGTAGGCGCCCAGGAACACACTGGATGTGTTCGTGAGCAGAGAAATGGGCCGGGCACAGCTGGAAAATGCAGAGTGTGGTCGTGTGGGTTCAAAGCCACGGAACGGGCTGGGGACACCAGCAGAGTCTCCCTCTGAAGGGTCTCAGACAAGAGGTATATTCAGAGTCTGGAGCAAAGAACAGGATACTGATTGGCAACAGCCCATCAGAAGGGAGGGAGAGACGCTGAGGCCTGGACAGGGTGTGACACTGGCCTGCATGTACGAGGCCCAGGACACGCGTCCTCACCCTGAGGGATCTGCGTGGCCAGTGGAGAGGAGATGGTGACAAAGTGGCGTTCCTTGCAACCGTAGTGGACGGGCATCTGGCGCCCCTTGCCCGGGTCACTCACGTTGCCGTAGCACTGGGCCATGAACAGTTCCAGGGGGTAGTCTCGGTACATCAGCACACCTAGGAGGGGAGGAGGGAGCGGTGAGCCGGGTGGGCAGTGCAGGGGCCAGACCAAACCCGTGGGTGACCCGGGGGAGCCCCCTGCCACCAGGGTTTCTGGTTCCCTGTCTGTACAAGGGAGCTGGACTCGAGCAGAGGAGGCAAACATGGATGCTGCTCACAGAGACCGGGCAGGCACCAGAGACCCACGACCTGGCGGGCAGACTGGGAAGCACCAGCCTGGCTTAGGAGCAAGGCTGATGTTGAGACCACTGACCGCTGCTCGGGGAGGCCAGATAATCCAGTTTTTGAAAAGAAAGCAAAACTAGCCTTCTTTCTTTCTTTCTTCTAATGAGAAACTGCCTGGTATTCAAGTGTTTTCAACTAATTTGATTACTTTTTAAAAATCATCACCATAAACCATATAAAAGCATAGGCCACTAGTTCATTCACAGCTGTTGGGCTAGAGAGGAAATATTCTGATTTGTCACAGCAGTCAAACGCTTTCTGCAAACAAAACCTCGGGTGGACGCCCACCTCACCAGCAAAGGGAACCGCTCTGGGGACCACTCTGCTAAGTGGGAAGACAGCAGGGAGTTTGTGATTGTCCTAGGACAAGCTACAACCCCCTGTGCCCCATCTGAAGAGAGGGGCAATCCTCGCACCCAAGCCTTAGGGGCAGCACCGTGGATCAATGATGTCCCCTGCAAGCACTCTGAGAACAGGAGCATGACATAGATGCAGCTCTCTGTGGCTTCCAGTGGTTCCCAAACCCTTTCTTCACTGCAGAACGCTTTCTTTGGAATCAGATTTAATGGGGATCACATTACACGGCAGCCACATTTTCTGCAAGGGCTTCCCATCTTCCCCAAACAATCACAAATACGAAGATAACACTTCGTGCCAAGGACCATTCCGAGCACTTTTCAAAGACTAACTCGGTTAATCCTCACCACCACCCTATGGAGCAGGGGGGATTATCCTCCCTGCTTGGGCTCCCGTATGGGGCTCCACATCACACAGCTATGAAGTAGCAGAGTCAGGAGCTGGCCTAAGGCAAAATGCACACAATTCCTGATGAGCCTAAGAAAGGGAAGCGAGGAGTGCTTCTCAGCTAATGGGGCGCCACCGTGAGACATCAAAATAAACATTGCGTGGACAATCAGCTTTGGAATGATACTCTTCCTGAAATCTTAGTGAGGGTTGAGGGTTGAAGGTTTTGTGTTGCTTCAACATTCACCTTTAATATAGGTTTATTAGTATTCTTTGACACATCCTTTTGAATTGGCACAATACAAATTCACATAAAACGTGGTCACACTGTATATACAACAGAGAATACAGGAGGTGCTCTGGATGGAGAGAGAAAGGGGGCTGTGTGGACGGTCAGAGAAGGTCCAAGATACTGACACAACATCTTGGAACTGGGCTTTCTCAGAATGTGGCCCTGGGTACTGGACAGGGGGGCAGGAGAAGTGTTAAAAGTTCAGAGTCGCGGTCCCTACACCCAAGGGGCGCCTACTTACACCAGGAAACTGCAGGTGCGGCGGCCTGCTGCTCACCGATAACCATCCCTGAAACACACCAGCTGCTCCCTGGGTAACTCCTTCACTCCCAGGCATGTGTTAGTGTTCCTCAGTTTCCTTCATTCCTATTCTTTGATCTTTCCCTCCTTTCATTCATTTAATCAGCTCCCCAGCCTGGGCCTGCCAGGCTCTCTGACCCCGAGCCCTGCTCAGGTCTATAGAGGCCCTCCTACCAGCTCCTGAAGGACACAGCAACTGAGGAAGCCAGCAGAGGCCCACAATGCGTGGACAGAGTCCACGGCACATGCGCACCTCGGCGGGGCCTGGCCTCACTGCATCCTCCCAGAAACCCCTCAGTGTAGGTACTAGCATGATCCCACTTATGGAGATGAGAAAACTGGGGCTCAGGGAACTGATCTGCCCAAAACCCAACAACTGGTAATGAATGGTTAAGGGCATAGGCTCTTTTTTTAAAATTATTATTATGAGTACATAATAGTTGTACATCTTTACAGGGTCCACGCGATATTTTGAGGCAGGCATGCAATGTGAATTCATCAAATCGGGTAGCTGGGGTGTCTATCACTGCAGGCATTTGTCATTTCTTTGTTAGGAACATTCCAATTCCGCTCTTTTGTTATTTTAAAGTACACTCTAACTTATGTTGATTATAGTCACTTTGTTGTGCTATCAAATATTATTCATTCTATCTATCTATATTTTGTATCCATTAACCATCCCCACTTTATCCCCCCTCCATGCTAACCTCTTCAGCCTCTGGTAACTGTCATTCGACTGTCTCCATGAGATCAATTGTTTCTAATATTTAGCTCCCACATATCAGTGAGAACAAGGAGCATATCATAGGCTCTAAACCACTACAGTTCCTGCCTTCACAGAGAAGTCTGACTCCTCCAAAGTCTTGTCCCTGTCTTGCCTCTTCCTTGCTCAGAAAGTTCTTCCAGCTCCTTAGACCTTTCTGGTACTATCTGCTCCTGGAAGACCATTCGGGGTGACTAAAATGCGCAACA
Organism: Cheirogaleus major; assembly: GCA_963574435.1. Classification (NCBI taxonomy): domain Eukaryota; kingdom Metazoa; phylum Chordata; class Mammalia; order Primates; family Cheirogaleidae; genus Cheirogaleus; species Cheirogaleus major. The sequence goes on from CAUYPO010056611.1 coordinate 24,317, forward strand.
AGAGGGAATACAGGGCAAATCCAGCACAGACGCACCTGCCTCCCGGTACTGGCCAAAAACCAGGTCCGTGTTGTCCAGGGCCGCTGCGCTCCCCACGTGCGTCCCCTCCTCACCGTAGTTGGTCATATAGAAGGAGATCCGGCCCTGGGGGAGGAAGCAGGCCCAGAGGCCCAAGCTTGGTTACACTGGGCAACGACAGAGAACCATCTCAATCCTGCCCAACTCCTGGTGACTCCATTCATCAACACAGTCTTCCTGAAGGCCAGCCCTGGGCCCGGCCGCACTGGGTTTCCTGCCTTCATGGAGGAACTGTCAGGTTGGTTACAGCTGGAGTGATCAGGTCTCTGTGATGTGAGCCCAGAGGAGATGCCGATCTCACCATGGGAAAACATCAGGGAAAACTGCCTGGGCTCAGCAAAGGCGGGCCGAGTGGAGGACTCCAGGCAGAGGAACAATAAACACCACGAAGCCAGAAGGGCTGAGACACAAAGTGGGAGAGGTGGGGAAGATGAGGAGGGAGAGGGAGGCAGCACCCGAAAATGCAGAACAATACACCAACTTTACTCTGAGAACAGCGGTAATCCACTGACCGTCCTCCTCCAGGGAGCAATGTGGTCAGACGTGTGTTTTAGAAACCTCTCTGAGGCTGCCGTGCGGGAAATGGATAGAGGAGACAGGGCTAACTGCAGCAAACCAGGAGAACAGGGGCGGTGGCCGGGCGTGACAGCAGTGGGAGCCAGAGAGGAGCAGATGGATGACCTTAAGCAGCCAAGTCAGCAGTGCCAGGGCGCAGACCCTGCCAGCTGGCCACGCCGGGCCCGGGCCAGCTTCCTTTACCCAAATCCCCAACGCAAGCCTGGAAAAGACACACACTCAGGTTCCCAGCCTCTCTTGCAGCCAGAGGTGGCTATGGGACATAGTTTTAGCTAGGGCCTCCAGTGGAAGTCCGCTTTTGCTTTCTGGATAAAAGGGACCACTGCGGCTGGTACCAGCCCTGCCCCCACCCCCTCCTTCCTGCCTTGCTCAAAGCCATAAAGCCTGGACCCGCAGCAACCCTCCTGTGAACACGAGGCAACAAGCACAGGATGGATGCCAACTCGCCAACCACAGAGAAGCAGAAAGAGAGGAGGGGTCGGGGCCCTGGATGGCACCGCCGAGCAGCTGAACGGTCTCGGTCTCTACAGAAATACCTCAGGACAGATGGAACCAGGGGAGAGAGTGATGGCAGGGGTGGGGAGGAGGAGAAAAGGATGAGACGCAGGAGTCCAGCATGGGTGGAGGGGGTATGGTGGTGCCCTTCACTGAGAAAGGGACTAGGGAGGAAGAGCAGCAAGTCTGGGAGGAAGACGCCAAGGTCAAGTTCAGACAGGCTGTTTGCTAGAACATCCAGGGCGAGGAGCCAGATGGATCTAGGACTCTGACAAGCCCGTCTGGCGGGAGAGCTGGGGAAGCCCTGGGACACAGACAGAAGTGAGGTCACCCAGAGCCACATACAAAGTGAAACAAAGCGAGCCTGGACAGCGCTCTGAGGGACACCCTTGGCCAGTCCTCCTCGGAGCTCAGCAGTGCCCTCCTCCACGAGTTCCACAGGCCTGGTTCTGCAGCTGCTGTGGGGAAACCAATGAATACATGCTTTCTTCCAAGTGAGGAGCCAATTAAAAGCTAATTGACCTTCCAGTGCCAAGTGCGTGGGTGGCTGCTGGGCGAGGGGCCTGGCGGGCCTGTCGAGGTTAGTGTGGGGAGGAGCCTGAGACCGGACCCAGAGGAACAGGACTTGGGCTGGCAGCAGAGGCTGCCGGTTGCCTACCCAGTATCCTACTCCCTTACCCACCCCCTTCCTCTCAGGTAACAGAGATCTCATCCTCCACAGGCAGCACCTGCCTAGACTCAAAGACTCCATTTCTCAGTCTCTCTTGCAGCTAGGAGTGACCCATGAAATGTAGGCAGATCTTGGGTGGGACTACCTGGAAAGTTCTATAAAAGTGGGGATGGGGAGATAGCTGGGATATACCATGGCTGACCTTCCACTTTCCTTCTACTTCCTGCCTGGAATGAGACATGATGGAGGTACGCCCAGCAGCCATTTGGACCATGAGGGGAGCTGGAGAAGACAGAAGCCAGTGCTTTGGACAGGAGAACTAAACAACGAAAGGAAACTGGTGTCCAGCGACATCAGGGTACCACCAGACCACCTGTTTCCAGATTTATTTTATCTAAGAGAAGAAACTACTCATCTGCTTAAGGTATTGCTTTTGTTTTTATTTTTTGAGTGGGAAGATCTGTGACTTACAGCTAAACATAATCCCAACAGATACAGGCTGAACCATGATGGATGAGGTGATCTTCCTAAGAGCTTCCTGATGTCACCCAATAGGCAAGTGACCATATATACTGGGTCTCACGGAATCCCTACCCCTATCCTACAGGGTGGGTTCTGTCATTGGCCCCGTTTTTTAATACAGTGAGGAAACTGAGGCAAAGACAAGAAAAACCGCCTGCCCAAAGTCACAGCTGCAACTGGACCGAAGTGCATCGGATCCCAAAGCCCCGTCTGTGCAGCTCACGCAGGTGCAGGAGGGAGCCTGTGCAGGCAGGAGTGGGTGGCCCGGCACTGGGGCTGCAGAGAAGGGGGCAGAGAGCACCAAGCCACAGAGGAACAGGCAGCAGGGTGGTCGGGAGGGGCCAGATTTGACTCTATGTAGCCCAGGGATGTTTGTAGACGGGGGGACATGCCATCCTAACTTGGGGAACCCATACACAGGGTTCCTGCGAGTGGGAAAGCCCAAGAGTGGGCTGCCCACCCAAATCTGCTAAGTGTCCACACCAGGATCACCTGGGGGCTTGACACAAATGCGGACTCCCAAGGCCAGCCTTCTTCTGACCCAGAGGGCGTGACAGACATCTGAGGGCTTACTGCCAACGTGCTTCCCCCTCGTCTGATAGGAGCCCCTGCTCTCCACTTCTGCGGCCTGGGAGGGATGGGGTCTACTTCTCTACTCTCTCAGTTCCTGGGGGTGGGCACATGGCCCAGGCCTAGCCAATCAGTCACCAATCTATGACCAAAGCTTGGCCAATGAGCACCAGCCCTGGGCCTTCTGCTGGAACATTAGAGACCATTCTCTTTCCAATGCTAAGTGGGAAAGATAATAACCACAAGGTTGGTAGGGTCATCACAAATAACCGCTAATATTTACTGAGTGCTGGCTAAATGCCAGTTCACTGCTCCTAAGGTCGTCACATATGCCACTATCAAGCCTCGTGACACCTCAAGAGCTAAGCGCAGACAAGGAAACTAAAGCACTGAGGTGTGAAGCGACTTTCCCAGGGCCACAGAGCTAGAAACGGCACAGCCAGGACTTTGATCTTCCAGACTTGCTCCAGCGCCTCTACCCTGAACCCTTCCTCTCTGCCACCTCCCCGAGCCAACAGCTGCCAGAGACCACTGCGGCTTGACAATGAAGAAAGCCAAGGCAAAGGATAATAGTAAAGACACAAAGGAAAACAAAAAGGTCTAATAATATCCGATAACCACAGCCCCCTGGATCCAGCTGTGCCTGAAAACAGGCCCCCAGACTGCAACTGAGTCAATACATTCCTTATTTGTTGACACTGGTTTGACTGGATCTTTGTCCCCTGATACTAAGATTTCTAGGGATCACAACACATTTGACATGGGCCAAGGGTGGTCCCTTGGGCACTCCAGGAAGCACTGCGGGCCTGCTCAGTTTCTCAGGACTGTGAGCTCCCGGGAGGAAGGGCCATCTGGCCTTGTCCTCCCTACCTTCTCCCAGCACAGGTAGCTCCTGTCAGGCACACAGCAAGTGGCTTTAGTGATCAGGTCCATCCTTCTGCCCTTGGGCAGGACCCCTCCCACACTCTTCCTCCACAGCCCCAAGAACTCTAAGACTCCCCAAAGAAGGATTTTTCCTCCTTGGGAGCTGTCTTTTGGCCCAAACACAGATAGAAGGACCTTAGATAATCCCAAATGGCCCCCTCTGCCCTTGGCCTGTCCCCACGCACCTGCCGCTGAGACTCATAGAGGATGCGGTCCATGGTGTTGAGCAGCGTCATGCTCTTGTAGAACTTCAGGACTTGCTCCTGGGGCAGCTACAGGTGGAGGCACAGACAGACGTGGGGCGGTTGTGACGAGAGAGGAGATGGGCAAGAGGCCCAGGCAGGAGGGGCATGGGAAGGGGGGAGGCAGCCTCTCACTTGGGGGTCCTCGCTGGGGTTGATGATCTGGCCCTGCCGGTCCATGACTCGGTAGATGGGGATTCCGGAGATGACATTGGGCTGGATGAATTCCAGTTTGTCTATGAACTCTGCCGAGGCCCCTGGGAACTGAGGCTTGTCCTCCAGAGATGAGAACGGCTGCTGCTGCTGCCTGTGGAGGTGCTGGGGAGAGAGGGTGGAGGAGACACCCACATCAGGAGCAACGCAGAGGTTCCTGCTGGCTTGATCCCAGCAGCAGGAGGGACAGGTGGGTAAGGCTCTGGCGCCTGACTCACATTGTGACACCCTGGGCTAGTTATTAAATTTCTGTGTCTCGGTTTCCTCATCTGAAAAATTGGGATGAAAACAGTAACATCTATCCCACAGGGCTGTTGTAAGATTAAATGACTCAATAAAGTGGCAGGTAGCTCAAGAACTGGTAGCTATTGTCACTCTCGTTACACAGGCCCAAACTCTGCATCCTGGCTTCAAGGCCTCCCCCATCTGGCCACAGATGCCCCCTCCTGTCTCTCATTGCCAACCCAGGCATACACACCCTGCACAGAGTCCTCGAGGCAGCCAGGCGGGCCCTTACCAACCCCTATACCACACACCAGGGAAGCCACCGGAATAGAGCTTCTTTGAGCTCTCAAGAGTCAGACTGCCTGGGTTCAAATCCCTTACTGGGCGACATGGCAAAGTGACTTCCCCTCTTCATGTGTGCCCTTCCTCATCTGTAAAATGGAGGACACCTTGTGGAAATAAGCCTCGAGGCTTCAATTACACAGATCAAGCATATAACATGTTCAGCAGAGGATCTGTAAGCCATATAGCAAATACTCAAAAAAATGTTGGCCCTTATTCCTACCAACTGTCCCTGCTCTCACCCCGTGAAGCTAGGTAGCCTTGAACTGACCTAAGAGTCGTGACTGTGTGCCAGGCACAATCTCACTGAGTCCCCAGAGAATCTGTGCATCAGGATTATTCGCCGCTGCCCCTGAGTAGAAGGCCTCTTCCCCCACCACCTGGCAAATGGCTGCACACACTCCAGTGCCTTCTCCACCCCCATCCCAGCTCCCCTTGCAAGCCTAGACTGACTCATTCAACAAATATTTGAGCACCTGCCTTTGTTCCAAGCCCTATGCTGGGTTCTGGGGACCTAAGACAGACAGGACATTTGTCCTTGCTGCCTAGCAGGGAAGACAGATGCTGAACAAGCAACGATGAGGGTGATTTACATCATCCTGAGACAGAGGGTAAAGAGGGTAAGGCTTCTCTGGGGAAGTGATGTTAGAGCTGAGACCTAAAGGATAGAGGAGTTAGGGAAACAGCATTTTGGGAAGAGGAACAGAACATGCAAAAGACAAGAGTGAGGAATAGCGGGAGGAGCCCAGAGTGGCTGTGAGGCCCTCGCACCACCTCAATGGCCAGAAAGCTCAGGAGACCAGACAGAAGCAAAGCCCTAAATGCTCAAAAGGATGTGGGCCGTTTAGAATTCTTTTTTTTTTTTTTTTTGAGACAGAGTCTCACTCTCTTGCCCAGGCTAGAGTGCTGTGGCCTCAGCCTAGCTCACAGCAACCTCAAACACCTGGGCTCAAGTGATCCTCCTGCCTCAGCCTCCAGGGTAGCTGGGACTATAGGCATGCGCCACCATGCTTAGCTAATTTTTTATATATATTTTTAGTTGGCCAATTAATTTCTTTCTATTTTTAGTAGAGACGGGGTCTCACTCTTGCTCAGGCTGGTTTTGAACACCTGACCTTGAGTGATCCTCCTGCCTCGGCCTCCCACAGTGCTAGGATTACAGGCGTGAGCCACCTCGCCTGGCCCATTTAGAATTCTTAACTCTTGAGCAAGGCAGTCTTGAACCAGCCTAAGTATCCTAACAGCTCCCATTTGCCAAGCACCTGCTGCACGCCAGGCTGAGTTTTGGATACTCGACCTCACCAAGTCCTCAGAGGACCTTTGGGGTGGGATTATTTGCTATTGCCCTTGAGTAGATGAGGAAGCCAAGGCTTGGGGAGGTGGAAAATAACCTGTACGAGGCCACGCACACAAATTATGTCAGGATCAGGCTTCGAACGTGGGCAGAGCTGAGATTCAGACCCCAAATCCTATGCTCCTAACCCCAACTGCCACTGCTGGCTCCGTTTCCACACATCTGTGTCTTTTCTTCCTAACACGCTCCAGATCCTTCTTAGGTCAGTAATTGTGATTTCACTTTCAACAGGAGTTCAAGAAGGGCAAGGTTTGCTACCAGCCGGATCTCACACGTGGGTGCTCAAGTGTGTCCCTCCCATCTCCACCGCCCACTTTAATTGCAGCAAACAAGCTGTCCGAGGTTCCAGCGGGGTGGCGTATTATGTGTGTGCATTTATCTGTGTTTGTGGCTATGAGGAAATCACACTCCCAACGGCAGGGCAGCCTCAGGCCTGACGACATCACAGCAGGCCACCTCCCCCCTGCAAGGAGGAAGCCGCTGGCCCCTTGCACACTGCGCTTCCCCCTCTGAGCATTCGGCACAGCTGGACCTTCACCTCTATCTAGAAGATTCCTTTGTCTTGTGCTGTCTCCTACACGCACCACGAGTTCTAGGAGAGTTAGGGACAGTGGCCAGGTCGGCTCATACAGCAGGCACTCAATAGGTAATGACTGAACAACACGTGAATAAGCGATTCAGTTCATTGGCTCTGGAGTCAAACTGGCCTGGGTTCCAATTCCTTAGCTCCCTGTGTAATCCCAGCTACTCGGGAAACTGAGGCAGGAGGATCAATTGAGGCCCAGGGATTTGAGGCTACAGTGAGCTATGATGATGCCCCTGCACTTTAGCCTGGGCGACAGAGTGAGACCCTGTCTCAAAAAAATAATAAATAAATAGGTAGAAGTGAGAAAAAATAATCTGGGAAGGTTAGGAATTAGGAAAAAGGAACATGACTGGCACCTTAGAAAGAAAGTGAGGTAAAGGGTTGGAGAGAAAAACTGACTGCACCTTAAAGTGGATTCTAAAACTAAACCTTGGCCCCAACAGACACTCCAGAGGGGGAAACTGAGGCATGGGGAGACAACGTGCCAATATGCCAACAGAACAGGACAGAAGGCTGACGTCGGCAGAGTGGCACTGAGAGGGGCCCGCAGGGGTCAGGAGAGGGCTGTTTGCCTCTGAATGCTGGACAGCTCCCATCAGTACCCCCAGTGTGCTCCACATACTGGAGCTGGGCCTGGGCTGGGTCTTCCTCCCCTTTTTTCCTGGGTCTGTGCAGATGACAGTAGCCCCCACCCCCAGGGTCACCGCACTGACTGAATAAGCAAAGGGCTCAGCCTGGTCCTGAGGAAATGCCCCACCAATGGGACTGGGTGGTCAAATGCCTGCAGAGGAAGGATGTGACTCCACCATTTGTCTTCTGTTTTGGGAGGGGAGGTTGTCCCGGTGGCCAGTGATTTACAATGGCAGAGGCTGCACAGACTCACACAAAGCTTTCAAGCCACATCCCCTCCCATCTGCCTGTTCCAGGTGGTCTGGTCTGCCCAGCAGTACCAGGGTGGCCCTGGGGGGTCAATCCCTAAGGCACCATGGTTAAGAGCAAGAACTGCAAGCAGACACCACCTCGTGGTTGTGTAACTCCAACTCCCTGAGCTTCAGCTTCCTGCTGTGCACACTTAGGGTTGTCACCTGTGTATAGACTGCTTAGCCCAGTGCCTGGCACACAATGAATGCTTCATAGATATGAGTAGCTAATAAGTATATTTGACAACTTCTCCTGACAAATTTGCTCCAAGTCAGGCCCTGAACTGAGAGGGCTGGAGAGAGGGAGGGACAGATGACAAACACTGAATACACACACACACACACACACACACACACGTTACAGCCGAGAGGGGTGATCTCAGTGCAGGCCAGATAGCACAGTGGTTAACACAGGGCGGGTGGGATGATGGGCTCGTGGGCTCTAGAGCTAAACTGCTGGTGTTCCAGTCCTGGTTCTGTCCCTTTCCAGCCATGCAGTGTCGGACAGGAGCCAGTCTCCCTGAACTGCATTCCCTCGTGGAGTAATGTCTACCTCACAGGCTTGTGGAAAGGTGGGCAAAGCAGCTCTGGTAACTCTTGGAGGAACAGTCCCTAGCTAGCATGAGACGGAGCACCAGGAAAAGAGTCGTGGAGAAGGAGGAGTTGAGCCAAGGTCTGCTCCACAGGCAGGGGTGAGCTGGGAAAAGGCCAGAGGTTAGAACATCAGTCCAGGGAACAACAAAGGCTCCGAGGCAGGAAAGGAGGGATACTGAAGACCAGACCAGCAGAGCTGAGCAGGTTACCAAGAGTAAACACATGCCTCGGTGCTGCTCAAAGTGCTTTATTTGCGCCTATGTGCTCACTTAACCCGCATAGCACCCAGGTGAGGCAGGCGTTACTAGCACACCTCCATCAGAGAGAGGTGGTATCTGAGGCTCAGAGGGGTTGAGCAACTTGTCCAGAGCCACAGAGACTCTGAGTGGCCACGCCACCATGTACAGCCTGGCGGCCTGACCACTACTGCCGCGAGAGGCAGGAAGGACGGTCAAGTCCAGAGAATGGCAGGCTTTGTGGACGGTGCCAGTTAACTCCGAGTCCTCAAAATTTGGGATGGCAAAAAAAAAAAAAAAAAAAATTTGGGATGGCAAAGGCCACCCAATCCTGCTCTCTCCTAACCTCTGAGGCACTCTGCCGTCAAACAAAGCAAAGAGCTGAGCCTCCCCTTCCCAGATAGCTGGCTAGGAGGGGGCGGTATGAAAATTAGTCAGGCTCAGGGACTCAGGGGCTTTAGTAGCACGAGGCTACCCAAGGCGCTGAAGGTGTAAAGGCCCAAGGGAGGGCATTTCCCTGACCAGATTTACTGTCCCCAGTTTACATAAACTTCCATTTCTTGAGCCCTTACTGAGTGCTCAGTATATGTAGTTAAGTGTTTCATAAGAACCACTTTCTTGGCCAGGCACGGTGGCTCACACCTGTAATCCCAGTACTTTGGGAGGCAGGAGGATTGCTTGAGGTCAGGAGTTCAATACCAGCCTTTGCTACATAGTGAGACCCTTGTCTCAAAAAAAAAAAAAAAAAAAGAGCTGAGTGTGGTGGTACACACCTGTAGCCCTACCTACTTGGGAGGCTGAGGCGAGAGGATGGCTTGAGCCCAGAAATTTGAGGCTACAGTGAGCTATGATCCTACGACAGCCTGGGCGGGGGGGAAAAAAGAGGAACCACTTTCTTTAATCCTCATCACAGCTTTGTAAAGGAGGTACTACTACTTTCCCTGTTTTAAAGATCGAGACCTGGTGTTTGCAGTCCAGAAGCTTCTCTGTGGAAGTGGCATATCAGCCATCATCTGAAGGACTTCGTGCCTACAAAGGCCTCCAGGTGAGACCAGCCACATTCAAGGAAGGAAAAGATGGTGACTGAGGCTGATGTGCAGAAAGGAAAGGGGACAGTGGGGGCTGAGGCCAGCTCTTCCCAACCTAAGTTCCAACCAGCTCCAACAGCCCAGGCACAGGCTGGTGATACACGCCAATACTGAACTAAGAAGGATGTTGCCTAAGACTTAAATCTAAGCCTCAACCCTTTTCCTCCTGGCAGCCTGGTACGATGGAAAGAAAGTGGGTTCTGGAACCTAGAGCTCTAAGTTCAGACCTCACCTCTCTAAGCCTCAGTTTCCCTATCTATAATAGGAGAGTACTACCAGTACAGACCTTGCTGTGTGGCCGTAATTAAATATAATAATGGATGTGAGTTGCCATTGTAAATTATAAAGTGCTTCATGATGTGAAAAATGAGGCAAGGTTTCTTAAAGTGTTAGCCAAGGAGATGCACCCATATGATTAGGAGATCAGTAATGACCATCTCCATTCATTCCACAATACACACCTACCACTTAGAGATAATGCACAGGGCACTGGCACCCCCAGACAGCTGCCCCTGAGCAGCTGGGTTGGAGAAATAAAATGACTGATGATTAGCACAGACTGAGTTCTAGGTGTTCCCTGACTCCCAACGGAGTAGGGACTTTACTCACCCCACTTGCTAGGGTCAACTAGGGTCAAGAAGTGAAATGGCTTGGCAAAAGCCCAGGGTGCTGGCTGAGAAACTGACTCACGTTTCCCTGACAAGCTGGGTTTCCTTCTTCCTCTTCTCCCTGAGCACTAAAACATGTTATGACATCAAGGGAGATAGAAATTGGGCAAATGCCTCCAATAAAGGTGGTGGTGACAGGAGAGGCAAGAATGCAGAGACAAAGTAAAGCAGCCCATCCCTCCTCCTAATGCCACTTGCCCTGGTAACCCGGGTAATTCAAACCAATCTGTCCATTACTTTACAACCTCCCAACCTTTCCCCTAGGCACTATCTCTTCATCTCCACTTTCATAAAATGGTACCATCTATTATGGCAGCCACCAGCCACTCATGGCTATTTAAACTTAAAACTCATTAAAACTGACTAAGATGGTGAGGGGAATTAACTAACATCAAAACGTTGGTTCCTCAGTCCCACTACCCACATTTAAAGTGCTCAGTAGTCACGTGTTGCTAGTGGCTACCATACCAGACAGGACAAATATAAAACATATCCATTACTGCAAAAAGTTCTTTTGGATAGCCCTGGTTTAATGTCTTCTTTGACTAAATGCTACTACTTCTTCCCCCCACTCAAAAAAGCAGTCTCTTTTTTAATCTTAGAACCGCAAGTGAGAGGAAAAGAAAACAGTGACTCTAAGAAAATACAAAAGTTTAAATAAATGAAATGTAGAGACTTCTCCTCCACCACCACCACCCTAAGAAAAAGGAAGTAGACGGAGAAAGGGGGAAAGCAACAGGGAGACTAAGCCCAGAGGGAAACAGATTTAATCAGCAACACATGACCTTTCCCTAGCCAGCCCCAGTCCTGCCCAACTCCCACCCCACTTGCCCAGCCAATGGGCTACTGGGACTGAGATCAGCTGTGGAGCACAAGATTGCTCAAAAAAAAAGCAAAAGGGAACAGCCCAAGGCACTACCCACTTCCTGTCCTGCTCCTGCAATCCTTCTGTACTTACCCACTTGAAGTCACTCCCTTCCTAGGTACTCACACTCCACTCCTGCTCCATCCTCTTCACCTTCCTCCCCTGTTTCTTCCACTACCCAGAGCTTCTTCCTACAGATTTCATCTTCCCTTCCTTGTGATTAGGGATCAGAACCAACCTCACAAGAATTTGATAAATTCTTCCCCACAGCCTTATCAATCCAAGGCCTCCCAAGGCCACCTCCTTTCTTCTCCTTATCTCCAAGGTCAGTTTTTGTCCCTTCCCGCCACCCTCACTACCAATAGTGACCAACATTCCTCTTGCCCTTACGATGTGCCAGGACCAGTTCTTAGCACTTTACATATTAACTTTTCACAATAACTCTATGAGGTGGCCACTGTTAGCATTTTACAGAGAGGGAAATTAGGTCCAAAAGGTGCAGGGCCTTGCCCAAAGCTACACAACTGGGAAGTAGCAGAACAGAAATACAAATCCACGTGGTCTAGCTACAGAACCCACCCACTTAACTACTACTCCCCTTTTTTTTTTTTTTTTTTTTTTTGACTAGAGTCTCCCTCTGTCAACCCACATGGAGTGCAGTGGTGTCATCATATCTCACAGCAACCTCAAACTCCTGGGCTCAAGCAATCCTCCTGCCTCAGCCTTCCAAGTAGCTGCGACTACAAGTGCTAGCCACTACACCCAGCTAAGTTTTCTATTTTCTGTAGAGATGGGGTCTTGCTCTTGCTCAGGCTGGTCTTGAACCCCAGACCTCAAGCAATCCTCCCACCTCAGCCTCCCAGAGTGCTAGGATTACAGGCGTGAGCACCCAACCTACTACTCTCTTATCCGTGAAGTTTTAGTTCAAGGCTCTTCTACAGGCCACTGCCTCTCCCCCTATAAGCAGGGGCTTCCACCTAGATTTTCCAGAGCGTGATCTCTCCCTTAGCACCATCTACTCAAAGGGATTCTGACCCTTTTGACAAAGCTTTCTCAAGTGTTTCCAAGAAATGTGTACAAAGTGCCCTGTCTGGACTTCTCTCACTCCTTTCCTCTCCCCATTAATTCAGCAAACACTTACTTACTAATCATGTCCTCTGCATAATGTCCAGAATACATGAAGTTCCTGTCTTGACATTCGGTCAGCGGACACAAGAATCAAACAAGTTTTTTACGCAATCCATTTTAAAATTAGAATTGTGGCAAAGAAATGCAGGGCCCTATAAAAGCCCGTGACAGGAACCTGATCTCTCCTTTCTCCTCTTTGAGAGGATTCTTTACTCAGAAGAAAGCCTCCCCTTTACAAAGTCATTTTCATTCTCCAACTCCTGAGGGACAAAGTCTCGCCATCCTCCCGTCTCTCCAAGGGACCTCCCCTGAAGATACATGAAAACAAATGAGGAATCTCCACCCCTCTCCTCCAAGTCTCCTTCCCTCAGGACCCACACAGGAGCTGCCTCGCTGTTCCTCTCCTAAAGAAGTTCTTCCCTAGAGTCCTCTCCAAGTAGTCTCTCCCAGTCCTTTTTCCTTCTATGACACCCCTTCCTTCACACCATGCAGGGGCTCCACGCTCTGAAGATAGCCTTTGCATTCCTATTCTCCCTTGAGGAAAATCCGCTGGGGCCCCACGTACTCACAGATCTAGCCAGCCCCCGAGCTCCAGGCCGCCGCAGCGCCAGGAGGGCAGCCTGGCGCAGGCCTCGACTTGGCCCCCAGACCCTGGCCGCAGCGACCGCTACCGCCATCTTGGCCAACAACCACTCAGCGATCCGCCCCCTCTTGCCCCAGACTGGGGCTGCCCCTTCATGTGCCTGACTCAAATGCCCGCACCACTCTGACGAGAAGACCACCTTCTTCCCGTCACGTGGTAGTTGGATGCATAGAGAGGTGGAGAAAACAATCTATCTTCCCAAAATTTATTCCGACCGCCTCATTCGTAGCTGCTCCTGTAACAGGCAAAGAAGAGGGCAATCTGACCAGAGCCTCGGGGCTTCAGGGTCCGGGGGCCTCGGGTGGAACAAGGCGACGCCAAGGACCGCCCCCTCTTCGCTACTGTCCTATAGCTTTGCCGAGGTTAGGGGGCGGGAGTGGGCGGGGCCAGATTGTTAGTAAACGCTAAGCCACGTGTAGGAACCAATTCAGACGGCCCCTGGGCCTGCGCGTGCGTACTGGGTACGCGGCCTATGCGCAGGCGCCTGCTGCTGGGCGGAAGCGCAGTTGCAGACGCACGCGGGCTTTGGCGCTATGGAGGGGCCTGTGCACACGGACGCTAAGAGCCGTGCTGAGACTGGAACAGAGTCCGGCCCTCGGGGCCCCGGCTGCAGCCTCCGGCACTTTGCCTGCGAACAAAACCTGCTGTCTCGGCCAGATGGCTCTGCTTCTTTCATGCAAGGTAGGAACTTAACCCAGGTAAGCACTGCACGGGTCACGTTCACCCAGGTCGTGTTTGTTTTGGTGAGCGGCTACCCTTCGGTGCAATGGAGTGCCCACTTCCCCGCAATACTAGCTGGTAAAAGTCTCTACTGCACTGATGCAGAACTTCTTGTCCAAGTGAATAGTACTAGATACGCTACGATACGCACATCTCTTCCTCCGGACTATAAAGGAGAGGGTGTCTCCACCCAGGTAAATATCTCTCAGAATGAGAGAGGGGCAGACCTCCCCTACAAGATGATATTCCAGAACAGGGAAAAATTCCTCACCAGTATAAATATCCCCCTTGACTAGATTCTTTCTCCCCTTCCCGCACGCACACCCTGGGTCCATACATCCCGAACTGACGCAAACCTGTCCTCTTGCATAAATCCCTATTAGACTGACAGATCACCACCACGGGCCTCATTATTCCTTAGACTGTGACAGATCTTTACCCTGTTAAATATTCAGATTGAAGGTGATGTCCCCACCGTGGGTTGAGGAATATTTTCCCCACTCTCACCTTACCAACTGAGTAAATATCCCTTTGATTGGGATATACACTTCTCCACATGATATGATCGCTCCCTAAGATTGGGGCAGATCTTTCCTACTGGGCAAATATCCCCTTCCCCTAGCTAAATACCTCTCAAACTGGATTCAACTCCCAGACCCAGCTAAATATGCCCAGCTAACTAAAATGTGTAGTAAAATGCTATGGAGAAAAATTTTTGAGAAGGGGAATAGGGTGTGTTGGAGAGGGTTGCAGTCTTAAATAGGATGAGTTGTTTTGTGCTGTCTTTGATCCATTTATAAACACATATTAGGGTGAGTTTGGGGTCATGCTGTAAAATATATTTCTTACTGGGAGCTATAGTCAAAAAAGTTTGGAAGCCACTGTTCTAGTGCAGTCTCCTTTGTATGCCCTGTGCCCCGATCATACCCACTCTGGGGAACTAAGCAGCGGGTGTCCGGATTGCTGCAGAATTTGGAAATGAGTGCCTAAGAGAAGAGAACTGGGCTGGGGAAAGCTTTGGAAAGAGAAGTTGAGGCCAGCTGCAGTAGGAGGGAGGAAGATTAGCTCTCAGGAAGAACTTACTAATATCAGCTAAGATCTCTTGCACACTCAGCATGTGCCAGGTAGTGCTCTGTTTCGTGTGAATTGTGTCCTTTAATCCCCACAAGAGCCCACAAGGGAGGTACTGTTGTTATCCCCATTTTACAGATGAGGAAGCACAGGCAAATAAGTTGAGGAAGTGCTCAAAGAATCACTGCCTTACCATGCTGGGGCTGCCACACAGTGGGCCCTAGAAGCTTGGAAGGTGAGTGAGGCTTCCCCTGCTATCTCCCCAGGTGATACCTCTGTCCTGGTGGGTGTGTATGGACCTGCCGAGGTGAAGGTCAGCAAGGAGATTTTCAACAAGGCCACACTCGAAGTGATCCTGAGGCCGAAGATCGGGCTGCCTGGTAATGACGCAGCTGAAATTCCGAGTGCCCAGTCTGCAGGGACCTCTGCCCAGCTCCTCCCTGCCCACCGTCCCCAGTCTGGTCTCCCCTTCGCTGTTTCTGTCTTTCTCCAACTCTCTGCCCCTGTGTCTGTTTCTGTCCCTTTTCTCTAATTTCTCCCTCCCCCTTTCTCTCTTCCTTGCCTATATCTCCCTTTCTTTCCATTAAGCTGTTTTCCTGCCATTTTACCCTCTGTCTCCCTCACTGCCCACTGGCTGGGTCCACTAGAGTGGGAATGGGAGGGGCAGCAGCTCAGATGTGGGGACTCCCAGGTTCTCCCACCGCTGGAGGTAACAGGGGTCAGGTGAGTGGCAGTCAGGCCCTGCCCCCTTCCCACTGGTGGGTATCCGTGCAGGTTCCTGCACCGTCCCAAGCTGAGACTACAGACCCTTTACAAAGTCCAGAGGGCTTGGGTGGGGTGTATTGAGGAAGATGAGGCAGATGGAGAGGAAAAGCCTGACAACCTCCCTTCAATTTCCCCAGGTGTAGCAGAGAAGAGCCGGGAGCAGCTAATTAGGAACACATGCGAGGCAGTGGTGCTGGGAGCATTGCACCCTCGCACCTCCATCACCGTGGTGCTGCAGGTCATCAGTGATGCTGGCTCCGTATCCTTTCCCCCAGGCCGCCACCTCCAGGAAGTCTTCCAGAACTTCCCCGATCATCTCTTTTCTGATGGCCATGTACACCCCTTCTGCTAGGCAGAACCCTCCAAGCGCTTAACAGGCACCAACTCGAAGAAGAACAGCAAATGTAGTTTGAGTGCTTACTATTTGCCAGGCAGTGTTCTAAGTTCCTTATGCATCTTAACTCATTTAATACAGCACACAAAACAGGTGCCTTTATAATTCCCATGTAAGTGGCAGGTGTAAGACTTGGGCCCAGATCATCTAGCTTTAGAGCCCAGGGCCCCTAGCAAATGAGATCTCTTATGTCCACATGGTTTGGGTGAGGAAACTGAAGCCCAGAAAGGGGAAGTGCCTTGCCTGGTGTCACGTGGCTAAAAGGCAGCAGAGGCAGGACTCAAGTCCAGGCCTCTCTAACTCCAGTGACCTCTACTCTGCACCTTAGTGTGGATTTCAGGCTCTTAGTGCTGGGGCAGCCCTGAGCAGGGAGAGCAGTTGAGAGGTTCAACCTTGAAAAATCCCTGTGGTTTCAGTGAGTGAGGGTGAGGACCAGAATCGGGCCTTTTAGAGAGGGAACCAAAACTCAGGGGAAGCAACAGAGGGTCAGCAGCAGGGCTGGAACTGATTGATCCTACAGCTGGGCCCTCATCTGCTCTGCTGGGCCTAGGGAAGAAAGACATGAGGAAACTGAGGCAGAGCCAGCTGACTCCAGACCTGTGCTCTGTCTCCACTGTGCCAGGGCCACATGCCACCCTTGACTGCGACGTCCCTGAGGATAGCAGCAAGGATAGCTCTTCCCTCCATCGCCCTGCAAGCTCTGTCACCTGGCAGTGGCTGCCTGCTACATTCCCAGGTTCTGGGCCAGGTTTGCCAGTACCTTCCCCATGAGACCTTGAAAGGTTTCTTTCCCTCTCTGACAGTTTCCCTGCAGACACTTAGAACATACTCCCATGTAACTGATGAGACTGAGACTCAATCGAGTCAGTTACTTGTTCCTGGTCACACAGTGGAGCAATGGCAAAGCCAGGTCTGGAACCCAGGGTTCCTTGATTCCAGAACCACTTTTAACCACTCTGCTACACTGCCTTTCTGTGACTGATTAGTGATGTCTGCCACAGGCATCAGCAGGGTGAAGGGAGGCATGGATGTGTTCTGCTGCCCAGCCCTACAGTAGATACTTCTTAACCGCTCCCCGTGGTGCTCAGCTCCTGGCCTGTTGCCTGAATGCTGCCTGCATGGCACTGGTGGACGCAGGGGTGCCTATGCGGGCTCTTTTCTGTGGAGTCACCTGCGCCCTGGACGCTGATGGGACCCTCGTGCTGGACCCCACAGCCAAGCAAGAAAAGGTAGGTGTGAAGACCAGGGTGGCTGGAGGAGTGAGGTGGCCAGATGGCTCTCCCTGTCTTCCTCCAGACCTTGCTTTTCTGCAAACAGCTGCCTCATGCCACTTCAGTCCCACGTGGCAAGTTCTGCTGTCTCTCTTCATCAGGGTTCATTTGACTGCAGGTGCTAGAAACCCAACTCAAACTTGCATCAGCAGAAAGGGAGCAAGAGAAGAGAGTTTCCTCCCTGCCTCAGGTTCCTAGTGTCCTAGGGCTGTGGTTATTATTATGAGTTATCTGCCCAGTACTGTAATGGTCACTTCCAGTCAGGAAAACGGAAGCCACTTGGGGTATTTCAGATGGAGGGAATTGAATGCAGAGAATTGGTAACAACTATGTTAGAAAAACTAGAGCAAAAAGAAAGGCAGAGTGGCTAACACCCAGAGATGGGAGGCCCCTACCAGCCCTGGGCCGAACGTGTGGGCCAGCTGCTGTATTGTGCTGTTGGAGATGGTGTCAGAGTTGGTTCTGGATGCATAAAACGTATCCTGCCTCTGCCCTGGCCGCTGAAACCCAGAACGCACCCACCTCCATGGCTGTTACGGCAACTGCCGCAACCTTCAGCACCTGCCACTGTCACGATGAGGGCCAGGATGCTTTCTCTCTTCTTCCAGGATTACCGGTAGCACGTACCTGGCAAAGCAGTCTGGGAAATAGAGCTTGCTGGCTTCCAGCCCCTGTGGGGCAGACCACAAGGGTGGGTGGGAAGCTAAGAGGCACTAGGAAGGTTGCTGGCACTATGGCTAGCCCTGTGGGACAGAAATGCTGCGCTTGGAGAAGCCCCTGTCAGAACCACGTGGTTAAAATGAGGATGGGGAGCAAGTCTACAAAGGGACAGTGGAGAGCTATTTCCCAGGGAAATGGTGATATATAGACGGAAAAAGACCACACTTGACAGGGAAGCTCCTGGCTGTGACATAGGCAAGGCCTTGAGGCCAAGGGCCTGGAGTCCCCTCTTTGGGACCGGCTGAGATTTTATCTCAGGAGAGTATTTTAGGTCCCCCACCACCTTCTACCCCTTGTCCCTAGGAGGCCCGAGCAGTCCTGACCTTTGCACTCGATAGTGTGGAACGGAAGCTGCTGATGTCCACCACCAAGGGACTCTACTCTGATGCCGAGGTACCACTGTGGGATGAGGGTAAAAGCCGGAACCTTCCCTCCCAGCCTCATATGAGGTCTTGTTTTTGTTTTGGATTTTTGTTTGTTTGTTTTTTCAAACTCCTGGGCTCAAGCACTCCTCCTGCCTCGGCTTCCCAGAGTGCTAGGATTATAGCACCTGGCAAGAACTTGTTCCAACTCTGCCCTGGACTCAGAGGTTAAAGGAGAGCCTCTTCCTTGCATCCCTATCTGTAAAAAAGGGAGTTTTCAAACTTTGCAACCACAGAAGCCTTTGTGGAAATTTTTTAAAGGGAAGACCAAGTTATGGGGTGCGTCATCAGGGGGTGGGTGCATGTGAAGGCCCCCAGTGCTCAGCTCAGACTTGTAGCCACCTAGAATTCTGGGTCTCTAAGAAACAGAATTTAGAAACTGTTGGGCCAGATAGTCTCCAAGAGCATTTCCATCGTGGACCCCTATGAATCTAGGACTATGTGGCAGTCAAGATTTGGGATCAAAGGGCCCATGGCTCTAAAACCCCAAGACTCCTCCAATTCCATAGCTTTTACAAGGCTGGGGTCTCTTCCAAGGGGTCAAGATGCCTGATCCCATCAGCCTGATCCCTGAAGTCCTCGCCCTCTTTTTTCTCTTGTTCCTCTACGAGATCATGAAGTGGGGAAGAAGGAATGCACTGGAAATAATCTCCTTACCACCTGCCTCACCGTGGGGGTAGGGTGACGATGGGAGAGGTGGTAGGTTTGGGGGTGAAGGGAGTCAGAGGGGCTTGATGGAACCTCCTGGGTCAGCCAGGCTGGCTGTGGGTGCAGGGCGCGGCCCCCCAGCTCTGACCAATCTCCTCCCCATCCCCTCCCCCAGCTCCAGCAGTGCCTGGCTGCAGCCCAGGCTGCCTCACAACACGTCTTCCGCTTCTACCGGGAATCGCTACAGAGGCGTTACTCCAAGAGCTGATGCAAGCCAGGGCAGGGAGGCCCTCCTGCTGCCACTACCTCCAGCCAAAGCAAACCGACGGCCCAGCCTTGCCTCTCCTTGCGCGCCTGTGTCAGCTTGGGGTTCTGCAGCTGCCCAGGCTCCGGTAGGGGAAGATAGAGCTTCGGCCCCTGACAGCTCCGGGGCCTGGGAGCACAGACTTTCCCTGCAGGGACAACATTAAAAGGAACTCACATTTACTGGATGGATTAGTCAGTAAGTTCATTCATTCTAACAAATGTGTGTGGAGCACGCATTGCATGAGGCCCTGCTAGGTGCTGAGAAACTGGCAGTGAACAAGAGAGACCCAGATCCACGTTTGAGGAGCAGTGGGGTAAATACTGTGAAAAAAATTAAAAAGCGGGGCACAGGAGTTCGGGAGAGTTCTTTTGGAGAGGGCAAACCCAGTACCTTAGCCAGGGACACCTGCATAGGAAGGGGCACGTGGGGGGCAGGTGCCTGGAGGAGGAAAGGGAGCCAGCTCTTGGATGAGGTGGGGCAGGGCTACCCAGGTGTCCATTGTGCCTCAGGCAGAGTGAGCAAGGGCAGGAGGGGCTCTGGGGAAAGGGAGCGGATGTCACGGCACACAGGTAGGGCCTTGTAGGCCCTGGGAGGAATCTGGCTCTGAGCATTCGTGTCCCACCCAACAGCCCTGTGAGGTGGGACTGTTACTATAGTCCCCATATTAAGGTGAGGCAATGAGCTCAGAAGCCAGTTAACTGCCTGAGGTCACCAGCTTGTCTGCACTGGAGCAAGGGTCCCACTTGAGGGGTCCGGCCCCAGAGCCCTGACCACTGAGACCACACCCAGGGAAGCACCAGCACCCAGCACTCTCTGGACCTTGCATGTCCACCTGGAAATGTAGCTGAGGCTCGATGTTGGTGATGAGTCTGGTCGTAGCGCCCCCTAGGGGCATTTGGAAATATGGGGGGGTATGTTTAGTTGCCATTTGACTGCTCCCCTCGCCTCACCCCCAGGGTATTTATTGGGCAGGAGCCAAGGATGTGTGAGCTTCCTGCAGAGAATACCTGTCCTACAACCTGGCCACACGGTTGTGAATCCAGCAGGCCAGCGATGTCTGGGGGTCTTCATGTCTGCCAGGCCCCCTGCTGCATGTCTCTCCGATGCTTGAACCAGCTCACAGAATTCCCTCAACCACCCCACTGGGGTGGGTGTCGTCTTCATCCCCAGTAACCAAGAAGTAAATGCTCCATTAGGTGCTCAGGAACGCTAAATGGGGAATAGTATTTTCTTCTAGCAAGATCCATCAGAATGGCATTAAACAGAGTGAGAAAACTAAACATAGCATTTTACTGCTTTGTCATACCTGGCCTCTTTTAGCAAGTACTTCCTATGTGCCTCTGCCCCGGTGCCAGCATTTCAGTGTTTCCTTAACACCGCTCACGAGTTTTCTCATTTCTCACTGTAGTTACGATGATTTAAATAACATGCAGTTTGCCCAAAAACGTGCAGTCCCTGGCGTATGTCTTAGAGATTTTTATGCGGTATGAAAGGTGTTAAGGATCTATTCCTCCCGATCTCAGGCCATTTGGGTTACCCCCAACCCCAGGCGGGGCTGATGAGAGCCCCCCGGGAAAGGATTTACACTTTCCAGGGGTACTTAAGCTGCTTGAGCTCTTGGGGCCATATTTCTCCCCAAGAAGGGGGAACTGGCACGGAATGAAGCCAGCAGGGGAAGAGACAGAGAGAGCAAACTTAATCTCATGTGAGCCCCAGTCCAGAAATACCTGTTTTCTTCTCTTTTGTTGCTTACGGCAATCGGTTGAGTTTCTCCCACTCACTGTCAGAAGAGCTCAGAGGGAGACAGCAAACAGCCGACTACACGTGTCATGCGCTGAACCCTCCCACAGCCCCAGGTGTGGAGAAAATCAGCTCCATTTCGCAGATGAGAAAAAGTGAGGCTCAAAGAGAAATTTGGAAACCCTCGGCCCCGTTCTCGAGCTCGGGTCTTGGAGCACTCTGGGAATGGCCACCACTGTCTGTCACCAGGGCCAGTGCCGTCCTGGTCTCAGGCACCCCCAACCCCTCCCACCCTCCCCCACACACGGACAGACTCTGGTTGGGCTGCAAGGGTGTCTGGTGTTTAATCTCGCGTTGCTGCCGCCAGGTGAGCGGTCAGGAAGGGAAGGGGGTTGTCGGGCTCGCTCCGGTTTCCAGATGCTGCTGCTGCCTCATCTGCCTGGATCCTCCACACTCTCCCCACAGATGCGCTTGGCTGCCCGGCTCTGGGTTCACAGGGGGGGTCGCAGGGCCACAGCTAGGGCGGGTCTCGGGAGGCAAGGTAGGCAGCCAGGGTCACCAGAGCAGCCGCGTACGTGCACACGCCCAGCCCGACGGCGAGGACCCCCAGCAGGAAAGCGCGGCGGGAGGCGGCCCCTGCCCCCTGGACATCCCCCTTGGCCCAAGCCTTGTTGGTCTGTAGAGGCAGTGGGCGGCAGTGACCCAGGCATCCCCTCATCCCCACCCTGCTTCCTGCAGCCCCTGGCCCCTCCCCCACCCCACATATTCATTCATATATTCCAAAAACGGAGCACCTACTATGGGCCAGGCACAGCTGGGCGCTGGGGATGCTGGGTGACTAATAAAAACACACCTAGATTATTACGTGCCACTGTTCTAACTCATTTGATTCTCACAATGACCCCCTGAGGTAGGAATTATCCTCATTTTACAAATGAGGAAAAAAGCAGAGAGAAGTGACTTGTCCAGAATCTTCCAGATAGCGGCAGACTTGTTCAGGTTCTTAACTACCACTCCAGGCTGCCTTCCATCTCCCCACCACCCCCCAATCCTCCCTCAGGTATTGTTCTTCTTGTTTCCATGGTGCATTTTGCTCTTTTATACCCGGTCCCCTCCCAGTCCCACACACTGACCTTCTGGGCCAGACAGAAGGCAGCGATGCCCACGGGCCAGAAACAGCACAGCATGGAGAAGACAGCCAGTCCAAGGTGGTCGTGGGGTAGGAGTGGCGAGAGGTGGTCACCCCCATCCCAGTCCGAGTCACTGTCACTGGATGACGTGTCCTACGGGCAGGAGAGGGCTTGGATGGGCATCTCCACCCACCTCCCCTACCTCACTGCTCCCCTCTCCATAGCCCCCAAACACCAACACCTCCCCAGAGGTACAGAGAGAAAAATGTTCAGAGATGGGCCTTCGACTTCTCTACATCCAGGAGCTCTTTGAGGAGAAGCTGTGGACCCTGTCACCAGAGAAGAGCCCCACCCACACCCAAAGTTTTGAGTTGGTTTGCAAGGCCCGATCATGGACATTGCAACTGCTTATAAGCTCTAAGTTAAAAGCCCCTGAAGTGGAGACAGACACCATCAGGAACAGGAACCTGCAAAAAGATGGCAGATTATAAAATGTTCCAATGGCCTAAATGAATAGGACAAATCCGCCTGCTAAAAACTACAGATTCTAGATTTTAAAATATTTATATGGGGAGAGGTCTGCTGGCCCCCCTGGTGAAGGCTGAATGTCGCTCTTCACCTTTTAAAATATATGTGTGTGTGTATATATATATATGCATATTTATAAAAAGTCTTAAATGCAGCAAATAGCTCACAAGATTTTAAGGAATTATTGTAAAGACAAAATGGAAATGAAAATCAAGAGTACAGTGGTGCAATCATAGCTCACTGTAACCTTGAACTCCTGGCCTCAAGCAATCCTCCCCTCTGGCTTCCCAGGCTTCCCACCGTGCAGGGATTACAGATTCCCAATAAATTTCCATGCAAACCTTGAATGAGATTGCAAAGGATCTCTAACTGGTAGTGCCCCCTGGCAACTGACAGAAGCAAACCAAACCCTCTCTGCAGGAAGGTACGTACCTTCATTCTAGGCTTCAAAACAATTTTTTCCTAAAAATAATTTTTCAAATACAATGACCACAGCATACTGGCTGAAGATAACCAGGCATACAAAGAACCGTGAATGTGAACTGGCACAAATGGTAAGGCCCTCAAAGTCTTCAGATGCTGTAATTACCAGAGACAATGTCAGAGTGATGGGCACTATGTGTGACACACTGTGTTTTCCAGAAATGGCCACCATATAATCTCTTTCATCCCACATGCTTTTCTTACAGCGTGAGTTTGATATGCCTCCCATCCAGGGATGAGGTCTGTGTCCCCTCTCCTTGAATCTGAGCTGGACTGGTGACTCACTTGCAATTGATAGGATGTGGTGGAAGTACATGACTTCCAAAGCTAAGACAGAAAAGGTGAGGCAGCTTCTGCTTTGCTGAAACACCCATGGTGGAGGCACACATATGGAGTGTGACTGCCCCGAAGCCATCGTGCTGCTGCGAGAAACCACAAACAACTCACAGGAAGAGACAACGAGAGAGTACATGAAGACAGAGAGGTACCCAGCCAGCCCCTGACAGTTCCAGCTCCAGCCACTGGCTGACTGCAACCTCATGAAGGACCCTTAGGGTAAAACCACTGAAATAGGTCCTTTCCCACATTCCAGACCGCCAGAAACTGGGAGAGTTAATGATTGTTGCTGTTTGAAACTACTAAATCTTGGGGTGATGTCTTATACAACAGCAGAAATGAAAGACAAGTTTGACAATATGTACAAGGAATAGTCAATTATAACAAGTTTGACTGGCTTTAAAAAATAAATAAATGAATGAATTATCAAAAGTGATATTAACTTGAAAAAAACAGAGCGGGGCAGGCAGAGGCCAGAGGTGCACCGGCTCTGGAGACAGGCAGATGGAGGACGGAGGGGTCAGAGACCAGAGGGAAGACAAAGAGCCAAAGGCAGAGAAAAAAGATGAGAGAGAAATCTGGAGAGAAAAGGTAAAGAAATCAGGGAAGAGCCGTCACTGGAAATGCCAGAAGCCCACACATGGTGGAGAAGTGAGACTCCAGGCATAAAGCAGATGCCTCCAGCTGTCAGCCTGCCAGATGTTGCCCATAGCTGAGTTCACCCCCAGCTCCCACCCATGGGTTCCACTAAGACCTCCAGTTCCAGCCGGGCACAGTGGCTCACGCCTGTAATCCTAGCACTCTGGGAGGCTGAGGCAGGAGGCTCGCTCAAGATCAGGAGTTCTAGACCAGCCTGAGCAAGAGCGAGACCCCGTCTCTACTAAAAATAGAAAGAAATTAATTGGCCAACTAAAAATATATAGAAAAAATGAGCCGGGCATGGTGGCGCATGCCTGTAGTCCCAGCTACTCGGGAGGCTGAGGCAGAAGGAT
>CAUYPO010056612.1:0-11404 GCA_963574435.1 Cheirogaleus major
AGATGTAGAAACAACCTAAGTGCCCATCAATACATGAGTGGATTAAGAAAATGTGGTATATGTATACCATGGAGTACTATTAAGCTATAAGAAACAATGGTGATATAGCACCTCTTGTATTTTCTTGGATAGAACTGGAACGCATTCTACTAAGTGAAGTATCCCAAGAATGGAAAAATAAGCACCACATGTACTCACCAGCAAACTGGTTTCACCGATCAACACCTAAGTGAACATATAGGAATAACATTTATTGGGTGTCAGGCAGATGAGAGCCGGGAGGATGTGATGGGTATATACATGCATAATGAGTGTGATGTGCACCATCTGGGTGATGCACACACATGAAGCTCTGACTTGAGCGGGGAGGGAGGCAAGAGCAATATATATAACCTTAACATTTGTACCCCCATAATATGCTAAAATAAAAAAAAAGAAATACCGTTTGATCTAGCAATCCCACTACTAGGCATATATCAAAAGGAAAAGAAGACATTCTATGATAAAGACATCTGAACTCAAATGTTTATAGCAGCACAATTCACAATTGCAAAGATGTGGAAACAACTCAAGTGCCCATCAATACATGCGTGGGTTAATAAAATGTGATATATGCATTCCATGGAATATTACTCAGCTACCAAAAACAATGGTGAACTAGCACCACTTATATTATTCTGGATAGAGATTGAGCCCGTCCTTCAAAGTGAGGTATCACATGAATGGAAAAACATACACCATATGCATTTGCCATCAAATTGTTACTAACTGATCAACATTAAGGTGTTCACATGTTAGTAATACTCACTGGGTGCCAGTCAGGGTGAGGGGTAGGGGGAGTAAACCCACAACTAATGGAAGTGGAGTGCAATGTATGGGGAAAGGACACACTTGTAGCTCTGACTTGGGCAATGCAAATGCATTACATGTAACCGAAATGTTTGCACCTCCATAATATCCTGAATTAACAATAAAGAAATAAATAAAACATAAAAAAACAATTATAGCCTCCAATTCCATCCAACTTGCTGCAAAAGACATGTTTCATTCTTTTTGATAACTATGGAGTATTCCATGGTAAATATACCACATTTTCTTTACCTATTCATCAACTTTACCTAAGTTGATGGGCACTGAGGTTAGTTCCATATCTTGATAATTTCGTACATTGTTTTTGTAATCCTAGACTTTACTGAGTTCATTTATCAATTCTCAGAGTGTTTTGGAGGAGTATTTAAGATTTTCCAGGTATGATATCATATAATTGTCAAACAGAAAATCCTCTTTTCTTATTTTGATTCCATTTATTTCTTCCTCTTGCCTGATTGCTCTGTCTAGGACTTCCACTATTAGGTTGAACAAAAGTGGTGAAAGTGAGCATCCTTTTCTTATCCCAGTTCTTAGGATGAATGTTTTCAACTTTACCCCATTCAGTATGACGATGCCTATGGGTTTTTCATATACATCCTTCATTGTTTTGAGGTATGTTCCTTCTACGCCTATTTTGTTAAGGGTTTTTATCATAAAGGAGTGCTCGATTTTATCAAATGCTCTTTTTGCATCTATTAACATGGTTTTTGTTTTCAATTCTGATTATATGGTGAGTCACATTTATTGATTTGCATATGTTGAACCATCTTTGCATTCCTGGGATGAAACCCGCTTAACCATAGTAAATTATTTTTTTCATGTGCTGTTGGATTTGATTTGCTAGCATTTTGTTGAACACTTTTGCATCTATGTTCATCAGGAATATTGGTCTGTAGTTTTCTTTTTTTGTTGTGTCCTTTCCTAGCTTTAGTATCAGTGTGATACTGGCTTCATAGAATGAGTTTAGGAGGATTACCTCCTTCTCAATATTATGTAACAGTTTCTGTTCAAAATATACTCTAAAAAAGGAGATGAAATATCTCTACAAAATGATAATGAAAGAAATCACTGATGAAACAAACAAATGGAAAAAACATCTCATGCTTATGGATTGGAAGAATATTTTTAAAATGTCAATAATGTTAAAAGTGATTTACAAATTCAATGCAATTCCTGTCAAAATACTAATGTCCTTTGCCACATAATTAGAAAAAAAAAATCCTAACTTTCATATGGAATCAAAAAACCGCCCAAATAGCCAGAGCAATCCTAACCCACAAGAACAAAGCTGTGGGTATCACATAATCTGACTTCAGATATACTATAAGGCCATAGTAAATAAAATAGCATGTTAGCAGTGTAAAAGTAGACACAGAGATCAGTGGAATAGGATCGAGAACTCAGAAATAAAACCAAACACCTATGACCAACTAATCTTCAACAAAGCAGACAAAAACATACATTGGAGAGAAAAGGTATTTTCAAAGGATCACAAAAAGGTGCATATCAGTTTTTCTTGCTCTCTTTGCAAAATATAAGTTCTCACTTATTTCATCAATATTTCTATAACATGGACAAAGTAAAACAATATGAGAATATTTCCATGATGTTTGTAAAGCACTACCATATATAAGGTCTGCTAAAAAAAAGTAATTAAAAAAAAAAAGAGGCTTCTAAGTAGGCAGAGTTCAGTTCTTGAGAGCAACTGTTCACTTGTCAGACTATCAGATTTTTATTTTCTTTCTCTTTTCACATATTTCTTCTCAATGTTGTCAAGTTGAACACAGCAATTTTTCCTGGCATTCAGGTTAGACTTCCATTGAGAACAATGAAAAGGCTGATATTGGTAGAAGACAAAATATAGGGAAAATGCTAGCTATGGCCCCAAAATGTTAATTGCATTTTCTATATCTGGTGAAAATAAAAAGAAGACAGAAAACAAGATATGTGTGTGTGCATGTGTGTGTGTATTTGTGTGTGTGCGTATTTCTCTATTTCTCTTCCCTGATTGCATACACACACACACACACAAACATATATGTGTATATATATATATATATTTTTTAGACACTAATTATCCCACAAGCTTTTGTGCATATAAATAGGCATATTGTGGTGACTTTAAGCAATAAGGAATTCAAGGTGAGAGGATAAAAATATGTAAATTTTTCCAAACAAGAGTTATCAGTTGCCACAGTGGTTTGCTTTAGGAAAATCTAGAGTAAACTCTCAGTATTAACCTTTAAGGTAATGTAAAACCACCTTCCTATAAAAGTTTAAATAAATACTCTGATAGAAAAATAAGGTGGCTGACCCTGTAGGCTTCTTCTAACCACAGGAAAGTTTGTGATAAAGTAAGGAAAGATCAGAGAATTTTGAACGCAAAATCAACAGCTTCACTTACATGAGATAATTTCATGGATAAAGTTAAAGTTCAGAAACAAGATACAGATGTAAAAGGAAACATCTAACAAAATAAGGCATGTTTTTAAAAGATGTAAAATACGTATATCAGGTATAGGCCACTCCATTAGGTATCATTATAAGTAAAAAGTTGCCTGACATAATCTGCAAACTTGCTGCTATATTATTTCTTGTTATTCAATGCTAACATATGCCAACTGGATGGTTATTATTTCTAAATAATAATGACTTATGTTAATATAGCTTTTTTCTGAAAATATAAAAAAATAGCTACAGCCAATTAGATGTTATAACCTGTGTGGACATTGGTTATATAACCTAAGTTTTGCATTTCCATGTAGTCTTATTCTAGGACCAAAATAGCTGGATAAAATTGAAATATACATGCTGTGCTGAGTGCTTTATTTATTTTATCTCAATAACAATGCTTAAAAAGTTATCTAATGCACTTAAAATCATAATGGAAGACAATTTGTCTAGGGGGAATAGAATGAACAGAAGAATGATATATTATTTCATCAAGCTCAGTAAATGCTATTATGATGGATTAATAAACTCATGGACTATATTAAATAATGCAAACACTGAAGAATTAAAACACAAGATTTACAATGTATAGAAGTATTTGGTAATGATAATTACAGCACACTAACCAAGAATTTTGAGTTCTACTTTGTTTAATTCTCATTTATCTCTCTGTGTGTGTGTGTGTGTATATATACATATATATATATATATATATATATATATATATTTAATGCTCTTCCAGAGCAACTGAATGCCTTGGTCTAATTATAACAATGAAAAGTTTAGAGCTTTTACACTGGGTTTCTCAATGTAAAAATTAAAACGATAGATACACAGACATACAGAAACATAAATACACACATAAATATATAGGTACAGGTATATGGGTGGATATATTAAATAGATGCACATGAAAATCCAGATGTAGATACATATACACACAGAAGTTGTAAATAGTTTCTAGATTAACTTAAATAAATAATGCAGCCAACTTCACTTTTACCTCTTCATTAATATAGTTCAAAAAAAGAAAGCATTTATTCATACCAGACACTTACAAATGGAAACAAAACCCATTCCCTTATTTCAATATCGAAGAGTCTCAAAATCTATGCAGCCCACATCAGCATGAGTGTAGCTGACGGGAGAGGAATGAAGACCCTTCCTTGACTTAGAACTTATTCTTTCTAGGCATCCTTTTTCTTTCCTTATTATTATTATATTACTAGAGATATGCACTAAGATTTTAAGTTGTGTCTCAAAACATCAACTAAACAAGCAAAATTGCATAGCAGCTCCCATGTATTGCATTGTAATCAGCATTCTTAAGAATATCTCCCTCGGTCCCATTATACATTATGCATAAACACGTGTATGTATCCATTACACATACAACCTACACACACAAGCATATGCAACCTCCAGCTCCTCCAGCATGATTCCCTTAAGTTCTTTCATTAGAATCAGGAGATTGCTTATTTTTCATTAGCTAAACTATTTTATCTTACCTAGGAAGGAAAATTGGCAATACTAGAAAATATAGTATTTCTCTGGTAGGTCATTCTGTACAGTACAAACTCATAACTTTTTCTTTGTAATTATTCACTATTACATATTTACTTTCTAAACAATGAAAACTAGCATGGTATATGATTCCTTTTCCAGTGTAGGTGGAGGATAAATGAAACCAGATTCTGTAAGAAAACTCCCAAAACACAAACTGGAAAACTAGTTTTACCTATTCTGAGCTGAACCAAGGTTATATAACCAAAAGAGAACTTTAACACATGTCATCTACAATAGAGAATTAATCAATAATTTCACTTTGGCAAAGAAGGGTTTGGAAGAGTAATCTGCTAGGCAAAGACCAGAATATTCTGCTCAAACTGAAAGAAATGTCCACAAAATAAAATGCATTGCTATGAATGGTTTCAGATCAAAAGTATAAATCTTCCAATAGATGCAAGAATATTTAGAAAGTCTTGAGTACAAAACCTTTGAAATTTATATCTTGGTTTGACTTCAGTACTGACATTACAAAAAAAAAAAGAAGAAGAAGTAAAAGAAAAGAAGTATAATAAAAGTGCTTACTGGTACTTTATATTTAAAATCCAGAATATTTTCTATGCCAAAATCTTTCAGCTTAAAGCAAATATTTATTTAGTGAGCTTACCTGGTACAGGGTATTTATTTTATTTGTTTTAATACCTTTGTTATATACATTAAAGTAACTAAGAGTTAGAGTGCTAGATAGCTATATTGACCTATTGTTAGTAGAGTAACTAAATTCTTCTAGAAATGAAGGAGATATACAAAAATCTAGACGTGTGTGTGAAGAATCTACAAATTTTAATACTAGCATAAATCTAAATTAAATTCTCATTTTCTACATAGATTCCTATCCATAATTAAATCTGATTGTGCATTAACCCTTAAAAGCATATCTGGGACATAGGAGACATTTAATAAATATTAGCTGTTATGAATGTTATTGTTACTACAGGTTGTAAATGTATCTACTCTTGAATCTTCTTATATTAAATCTATTTTTTTAAAAAAACTACTTTGTGAAATAAGTCATTTTCTGCATCTAAAACTATTTAAATGCATTCATTGAAGTCACAGTATGTCATTCATAGGTCATTCATTTATTTATACATTCTCCCCCCTTGCTATTTTGTTCTTTTATTCAAATAGTTATCGATTGCTTGCTTTGTGAAAGGCTCTTTCTCTTATGTTATGAGAATACAAAGACAAATATGACTTTTTTAGTTTTGCATCAAATAATTTATAGTTAGCATGTACAAATATAGAAAGATAAACATCGTTTTAGAATATGATATATAATTCATTAGCAATGCCTTATTTGATCAAATTTTCTTCATAATAATAAACTACATATTCTTTTTTTTGTAATAGAAAACACTTTATCTTCAAATTCCTCATTCTTCTTTGTCTTGCTAGCACAAATCCACATAACTGAAACAGAAACAAAGAAGTATTTCTCATTAGATATCATCATATACCAGATGCTATACATGACCATGTTGTTTCCATTTAGATAAATGACCACTAGGGCTCGTTTCATTTTCTTCCAATGCCTTATGATGCTGATTTCAAAATAAAGCATCTTTTCAAATTAATTAGCACAAACTTAGATCAGCTTGGGAAGAGAGTGGATAAAGTAGACATAAGAACATAATTGGAAACCACCATTCACTGAATTATTAACTTTCTGTTACTGGACAGGTTCTAATAATAGTTTGCTTTCAGTTGCATGCTTATTCTCATCACTTACCCCCATATTAAGTATTAGAGCACTCTCTTAATTATGAAAGACATATATGTCAGTAGTCTTTCTTTAATAACTGATAATTGAACTTCATGTATTAATCATTCCATATACAATTATACCACAGGATCAATAGAATATAATGAACCCTATCCAGTCAGTGAAATAGTTATAAATTATTCATGTCTGAAATTGAACTATATTAAGTTAATCAAACTGTTAGGATCATTTTATAAAATAAATGATTAGACAAAGATAATATATCTTTTAAAAAATGAATGATCTCTACAATAACTTATGGCACTTTATCTACTTACAGAATTGGAACAGATACAAATTTATCAATATGTTCTTTTAAATGATTTAGCTCAAATCTACAATAGAAATACATATTAGTATTGTTAGTAAATATTTGAAAAAATGTATTAGTGACTATTTCAATTCCAATTAACCAGTTTTTAAAGTTAGCTTATAGAAGTCAAAACTTTGTTATTTATTGATGTACTAATGCCTATAAAAAGCATTTAGAAATGCTAATGATGCTGAGAGAATATATTTCATTAATACTTCAAAGTTAAATTGACTAAAGTAATAATGTTATTGTGTTTCCCTGGATGTTATATTGAAGTTTTTATAAGAATATTTCTGAAGATAATACCTAAAACACAAGCACATATTAAAATAGTGATTGTATCTTTTAATTGTTCTTAGATAGTTGAATTTGATGTGGAGTCATTTCTTTTAATGTATCACCTTTTATACAAAAATCTATCCTAGATCACATTTCAAATCAATGCAAAAATAACTTCTGAATGGAGAATCTTTCCCTTTTCTTCTTTTTTCTCTTACAACTATGGTAACTTTAATAAAATACATGTAAATATGAAAATTTCTGATGACTAGAAGATGAATTTCTGTGTTAGAAATTAATAATTGGGTATTTGAGAGTCAAATTCAAAAGAAAAGTCACAAATGTGATTAATACTTTATACTAATAAATATTAATATTCATATTTTATTAGGGAAAATCTTTGAATATGATTTTTATTTAGAAGCAGAAATCAGTTTTAAAGATATTTTAGTGCTGTCTTCATCAGTATATTTTTTCATTATTGCAGCAGGAAAGGTTGATTATATTATAATCTACTTTGTATTTTGTAATTATTAATCAAGACTTGCAGTTAAAGTATACAGTAAATACATATGGATGAACTAAACAATTTTCATTCTTCTTGATAATCTGTACTTTGCACTCCAAGGTGGTTCTTAGTCTTTAATTATTTCCTTAAAATAATATAAGATATTTCTGGCAATATCATTAATATTCAATATTTAATTGGATTAAGTACAATTTAAAATATTCCCATACATGATATATATTTCACATATATAGTATTTTTGGTTAAAGTTATTCATAGAAGATATAATTTGTATGTAATGCTGGTTCTTATTCAGAAATTCTGACTCATAAGTATAGATAAAACATATTTTGAAAATTAGCCCACTATTATATTCATTGCAAATATAAATTTAATATTTGAGAAGATATATTATCAATATTTTATTTTCATATTAGTATTATTCACTATTGAGAAAGATAACTCTTCTTTTCCCTTGAATACTTTAAAACCAAAATGCACAATCAAAAAACAATGTTTATATTTATTGGCTGTTTTTTTCATAGGAAATGAAATACATTATGACTTCAGCACAAACAAAAATGTTATTAGATAATTAGACTAAATAAAAAAGTGTTAAAACACAAGGTAATTTACCTCTATATAAGAAAATACTTTCTAAGCATTCTTTAGATGGTAGTCTTTAAAGAGACAAGATACAAGTGGAAGGACAAGTTAGGAGGCTACAGCAGTGATTAGGTGAGAAATTATGTGGTTTGAATCACTGCAAAGGCAATGAAAAGATAAAAAATATTTGCTCATGAACATATTTTGAAAGTACAAAATAAAGATTTTCTGACGGTTTCAGTTTAAGTGAAGGGTTTGAGAGGAGAGAAACAGTTATGACCCAAACATTTTGGATGTATGCAACTGGAGGGAGGAATCAAACATAATAGAGAAGACTCCAGGTAGAGCAGATGGATAGTGAGATAAGGAGTTCATTTTAGAAATATTAACTTTGGAGACATCATGTAGGTAGTTTAATAAGTCAGTCTGAATTTCAAAGGAGAGGTCTAACTATGGGATACCAATTTGGAAGTGTCAGTGTATCAATGACATTTAAAGCTATAAGATTGGATATCATTCAAAAAAAGACCCAAAATAAAAGAGATCAAACTCTTAAAAAATTCTATTTGAAAAGTCAGAGAGAAGAGATGAAACTACGGAAAGAGACAGAGAAAAGACAACTCAAAAAGAGCAAGTAAAGTAGAAGAAAAAAAGATGCAATTCTGAGAGTCAAGTGATTAAACTGTTTCAAGGAAGAGTGTGGTACCAATAGTGACAAATGCTGCTGATAGTTCAAGATAGATGAAGATTGAGCATTGACTGTTGGATTTATCAAAATGGGAGTCACTGTTGACCTTGATAAGAGCAATTGTGGTGGATTTAATGTGGTAATAGCTGAACTGGAATAGGTTTAAGAGAAAATGGGAGTATAGGAATGAGAAAAAGAGAAAAGGTTAATGCACAGCTTTTACAAGGATTAGAAAAGAAAAATAAGAGTGTATTTTGGCAGAGAATGGGAATACAAGAAAATATTTTACTCAGTATATGTTGATGAAAATAATTTAGTAGAAAGGAAAAATTAATTATGAGAAAGAGAGAGAGACAGAAAAAGAGAGTTGGAAGAAAGGGCATCAGCAGAACACTGGAGTGGAGGAGGAGGTGTTCAAGACTTAGGGAAATGGAGTTAGTGAATATGGCAAATATATGAATAGAGATTATATGGGTTTAATGATGTTCCTCCACCAAAAGGACATGTCCACATCCTAATCATAAAAACCTGTAAATGTTATTTTATATAGAAAAAGGGTCTTTGCAGATATAATTATGTGATGATCTTGAAATGAGGATTTTATCTATTATCCAGGTGTCTTAATCCAATTACATGTGTCCTTATCAGAAGGAGACAGAAGAAAATTTGACACAGGCAGAAGAGGAGATTACAAAGTGACCACAAAAACAGAGATTGAAGTGATGTCTCCACAATCAGGAACTGCTGACAGCCACCAGAATCTGGAAGAGGCAATGAACAGATTGTTCTCTAAAGCCTCTAGATGAATTGTGGCCTTGCAGACACTGTGATTTTTTACTTTTAGCCTCCAAAAGTGTGACTAAATGAATTTCTCTTGATTTAAACCATGTTATTTATGGTAATTTGCTACCATAGCCACAAGAAACTAATACACAGAGTAATTCAAATAAATTATAATTTTATTTAGAGTTAAGGTTTACTTGAGTTAGAAAGTTACAATACAATAAGTCTATGTCATTTTGCAGTTATGTTTTGTTGCACAGGTAAAGGTACAGGAAAAACTCAGTATTGGATTCCAAATGAGGCCCATTTTTTTTCTGATCAATACAGCAAAACAAAATAAAAAAAATTAGGGATGTCAAAATACATGCAAGGCAGTGAAAATAGTGATTGATCCTGGAATTTAATTTGGCTAATCAGGAAAGAGAGGATATGATGGGGATGATGGATAGTGAAACTGTGTGGGGATAGATTGGCAATGAAAGATTTGTCATATTTGGAACTGCAGAATAAATTACTTGGAAAGATAAGTGTTAGAAGTTGAGCTGTAAACTACTGAGATCATGAAGAGTTTATGACTAATGATAATAATAGATCTAGGTTATGGCTATGGAATGGGCATACTGAGGTAGAGTAGAAAATGATATCATTGAAGAATAATTCAAGAACATGAGTGACCAATGAGTAGAAAAAGTAATATAGGTGTCCAAGTAAATGCATATACTTACAGCTAGCTGATTTTGGACAAAGGTACTAAGAACATACATTGGGAAAGGGCACCCTCTTCAATAAATGGTGCTAAGAAATTGGATATTCATATGCAAAAGAATGACACTGGACTCCTATCTCTTGCCAAATACAAAAATCAACTCAAGACATATTAAAAACTTAAACATAAGAACTAAAACTGTAAAAACTGTTTTCTTTTGCTATAAGAAAAAGTAGGAAAAACACTTCAAGACATTGGTATAGACAAAGATTTTATGTCTAAGACTTCAAAAGCAAGGGCAACTGAAACAAAAATAAATCACGGGATTATATTAAACTAAAAAGTTTCTGCACAACAGAGCCACAATCAACAGAGTGAAAAGACAGCCTTCCAAATGGAAGGAAATATTTGCAAACTAATCCTCTGACACAGGACTAATATCCAGAATATACAATGAACTCAAACAACTCAACTATTAAAAAAATAATAATGACTCCATTAAAAAATAGGCAAAGAATATGAACAGAAATTTTTCAAAGGAAGATAGGCAAATGGCCAAAAAGAATATGGAAAAATGGTAAACATCACTAATAATAAAGAAAATACAAATCAAAACCTCAATGAGATATCATCTTATCCCAGTTAAAATGGCTATTATTAAAGAGACAAAAAATAACAGATGCCGGTGATGATGCATAGAAAAGAAAGTTCTTATACACTGTTGATGGGAATGTAAATTAGTACAGTCACTATGGAAAACAGTATGGAGTTTCCTCAAAGAACTAAAACTAAAAATACTATACAATCTAGCAATTCCCAAAATGGATATTTATCAAAGGAAAACCAATCAGTATAACAAAGGGATATTT